>JAQGAA010001909.1:0-14047 GCA_034696425.1 Isotoma viridis | reverse complement strand
CCATATAGGAAGCTCTGAGTCATGAAGGGAGCAAAGGAACCCGAGCAATATATTTAAGGAATGGACTGATCTTCACCACTGGTTTCAGCAAGATGAGCGAGCGACAGTACTCCTTACGTGCTCCCGATCACTTAGAGGAGCCAATTGTGACTGTTGAGCTAGATACATCTAATGGGGTGATGTTTCCCTTGTATGATCCCGACACTAATCTAGTCTACCTGTGTGGAAAGGAGTTTACATCTTGATCAGTTTTGAAAATTAAACAATTACTATCATTGCTAAATTTGTAATATAGATAACTCAATAATCACGAAAGTGGACTCGTACCGTTTCAATTGCACCCGTTCTAGGATTGATAATTCGAATTTTCTTATCCCTACAAGTAGTAACAAGTTTCGAGCCATCCCAATTCCAACATGCTGAATATACAAGATCCGGATGGCAATCCATTTCCACCAAAGCTGATCCAGTCCCCACATTCCAAATAACCACCTGGTCGTCACTGCCTGAAATTTTTAGAAACACAAGTTTTGTTCTATAGCTCGTACATGATACACAAAACTGAATTCTGCTAAAACAATAATTAAAAATCATTCTAACCAGCAGTGAGAAGTACATTAAGAGCAGTTGGATGCCAAAGGACTAGACCAACTCTTCGTTGGTGGTACAGCAAGTCTACGACGGATTCTGTTAAGGTTCTACAAGGAAATGCAAATGGTAAGCAATCGGTTTCGAGGTAACTTTTTATAATTTATTTATATTGGGTTTGGATTGTTGCATTGAAATGGTTTAACTTTTCTAAAATCTTACTAGATGAAGTTATTGGACGATATGCAAGATGAAATCCGGAAACTCAAAGCAATGATCGTAAAACATGAAAAACGGATTAGAGTACTGGAGGCAAAGGCAGGAGAAGACTGTGACCGTAAGGGCGATTCTATCCCTCCTCTTCCAGTTACAGAGCCTCCTCCATCAATTACCGTGAATACTAATAATATTCATCCACCAGAGGAGATGGCTCCTGATGAAGTCTAAAATAAGCTTCAGTTTCTTCACACAGAAGTCATCTAGTTATAACTTAACAAGATACAATTAATTTTCATACTTATCAAGATTGCAATGCTTAAAATTAGTACCTTAAATTATTTGATCGTAATATTATATAAAACTTTAACCCAGTGGTTGCCTTTTACCCTTTTGAACAGTCAAAACGCTTCCCAACTCTATTGTCGCATAAATAATAATGAGGGCTTCCATGTTAATAACTACTACTAAATCGAGAGTAAGAAAGAGTGAGTGAATGAATAAGTAAAATCGTTAATGGCTTTGGAGTTCAAATTTTACTGTTGGGTGGCCTTTCTGTCATAGACTGCATGAGTTTCTTGCAATTCATTGAAACTTGCATGCCTATAAAAGTGCCTTTTGTATCATCGCTCAATCATCCCAAATGCCTTTGTATAGAGTCAGTTTTTAAATTGTCGAACTTTTTTTCGACAAGTTAAAACAACTATCGTTGGATAAAACTCAATACCACGGGTGTGTGTGCACAAAAGCCAATACCAAAAATTACATTGTAGATTATTATTCAGTCTTCAGTTAACGAGTAAATTATAAGAAAGCTAGAGTTATCAATATCATGAACTTGAACAAATAACAAAATTTAAACTATTTTACGTTAAATTGCGTGGTCAACACTATTCATACTACGACAGCAATGGCCAGTGGATATTGTATTGTATTTGAAGACGGCTAACAACAAAAGCAATAAAAACGTGTTCAATTAAATAGAGGCTCTAATTGTATATTTGTAGCTTATTGGGTGATATAGTGCCTTTAAAAATCAGAAAAACGTGAACAATTGGCAAGTAATAATTACCTTGCAATTACTATTGTATACAATGACTCCGTCCTACTTCGCGATACGATATTATTGTTGTAATCATCATTCGAATTTTAGGTTTAAAAAACTTTTTTTTTCTTTGTGTGGCATACTACAAGCTACTTACTAGCCATGCTTCAATTATTTAAAATTGTTTATAATAACTTTTGTCCTTCTATGATATTAATGAATTACGTGGAATTTTTAAATATGAACAATTGTAATGGTTTCAAAAATTTTGAAAAGTAATTTTTGGCAGACAAATTGAATTTTGAAAAATTATTATTACCTGTCTACACTGTATTGAGATCGAATGAAACGTTTAATAGTGAGTCTTCATGTGACTGTCAATTCAAATGGTCAAGATAGGAAACTAAATAATATAATGGCTTGTTAAGGCTTCTCTCTATAATTTTTCAGTATTTAAGCAGTCGTTTTCTTTTATACGCACATTCTATAATAAAGCCATATAAACCTATTTTTAATAACAAATTATTTTGATTTTTAACGCTTTGCAAACACTAATAATATAATAAAATTTGTTACAAATGGTGTGAAGCTTCTGTTGGACTGACTTATATATTATGCAATATCAAGCCTCCTTTCTCTTTTTTCAACAAGATTTTATATAGTATTTTGCATTTTTTGAGTAGAAGACTTACCAACCGTAAATACGTATTTATTATCATTATTATTATTACTCTAATTTTATCAACACGTCACACAATTTTAAAATCATGAATCTGTGTTAAGTAGAATGGCCATCCTTCGATTTTAATTAACTTATGATAATAACCAAGCTCAAAAATAACCAGAAATGACTAACCGTTTGAGTAAGACTAATATTTATTTTGTGTCGTGTGTAACCGACTATATTTTAAGATTAATAAAAGGAAGTCTGACCAGTATAAGGTGTCTCCTTTTAATTGTTCTTGATCATGAAAATTAGAACAATGTATAAACTAATTGTATTCAACGAGTGGTAAAATTTGATTGTACAACAGTATGTACACATGCTATGGAAATATTAGGAATCAGTTAATCAGTACTTTTTTAAAGTTATTATATTTTGCAGACTACTTTACATAGTAAGCACATGCATACGATTGGTTTAGAATTTTAATTAAATAACTAAATTGACATAAAATATTAGCACTCAATTGTCTCGCTTCAAAATTATTGTTTTTGCCTTTTGGAGTGTGCATATTTTCTTGGATGGCATCATTTTTAGGGCCTGAAATTAGACATTTTTTCTGGCAATTTCGCATATAGTTGCGTAGCAAGTATAGTAAATCCGTGCTCAAAGAGGAAGTTTTCAGTTTCAAGAAAATATCAAAAACGTTAAAACCCCATATAAATTCTTTCTTCCTTGATCCAATGATCCCTACTTACTGTACTACACAGTTTTCAGACCTGTGTGCATGTCATTATTAAACTTTCTTTCCATATTCTAAATCTGGGTTGGTCTTTTTTTGTGATCTGATCCCAATGACAAGTATTGTTTTAGGCTTTAGATAGGTCTGCATTTTTGAAGTCAATTTTATCGGAGAGGAAAGGCGTGGGCGCACTATAGGGGGATGGGGATCATTTTGGATGCTTTATGCGTGTCTTGAATTCTTATTTTCTTGGTATTCGGGACTGTGAGTCTAAGAAGTGGAGGTCGGTGGGGATTGGGATCAAGACTATAACCCCCAATTTTCCTTGTGGTAATGATTGCACCGAGCTAACGCTTGGAGCGAAACTAAACAGACTAACTATATGCAAATTTTAACCACAATTAATATAATAATGCATCTTACATCTACACTGTTACATGCCATAACACGTTTTAAGAACTTAAGATAAGAAAAGGGTTATTTTCTGGTTTTACAAGGCATCTGACAAGACAGCGAAACAGAAAATGCAAAGAAAACGTTTCTTCTAAAAAACTTTTCAACAATTCAGTTATTTGACAATTTGATAAAATTCGACTTATGGTTCTGACCAAGCAAACGTGTACACTCCCTAAAAAGAAGCTATTTATTTAAACTGTGCCCATTGACTTCGTATATAATACTCCAGGAGCAGGAATGAACATCAAAAAGACTTCGAATAGTCTTAAGATTCCGAAATCCGAATTAAATCCGGAGGACAAGGAAGGATGAAGGGTCCCGGCTTCATTCAAGACAGAAGAAATAATACACATAAAACATTACAATTTTATTTTTCATTTTAAAAAAATGCTCTTTTCACTTGTCGGTTGAAAGCCGGATTTTCCAAATGTCAACTTCAACTTTAAATTGCTAATAATATAAGTGGTACATACAGTTGTAAAACTAAAAAATTAATCTTCTTTGTCAGGCCTTGGCCTAGGGATAAGAAGTGCGTTCAATAAGAATAATAAATGATTGGAACAATTGTTAACTGACATTATTTCTGGTACTTGGAGAACTTTCCAAACAGGGTTTACGGGACACCAAATACAGCCGTTTATTCCATAATCCATTCCATTCCTTTTATACCATGCATGCAAAAATACAATAAATTAAAATTTGCCTTTATCTTTCAATTTCATTGTTTCATGGAGAGATTACTTATAAATTATGATCTATAAGTAATATCATAATTACAAAAATCGAATCTATAGCATAAAACAGCATTAAGCAAACAAATAATAATAATAATGAAGTAGCAATAATTTAATAATTTTAAATTAAAAAGGTAAAATTCTGAATTGTGAGAGGGGATTAGGGATCATTATTGCAGTTGCATTTCTAGTCGAGGTAAATTGTTAATTGAGATTGCATTTGGAAACAAGGAAACGTTCTCGTAAGACTAGTTTGCAGTATTTTTGAGTTGTTGATTGAAATTTACTGTGGATTTATGTCGTTTTTTTGCCGTAAACGCTTCCAACAGACTGCATTATTTAATTGCAAGCTCCTTTCCATTTTTTTAAGGCAAAAGCTGTTGTTTTGTTATTTTTTTCATAGAATGAACTAATCTATTAAAATTTCATTTTTTTCAGTTTTGAAGAAGCGAAACAGGGTGAATATCAACCCCGAAGAAATGCCAGGAGACTTTTGTAGTCATACATTTATTATTTTGGCTACATTTATTATTGCTTTATTATCATTTATTTTTCGTTCTTAAAATATCCATCTTATAATTCTTAACCTATGTAGCTAATAAACATTTCTAATATCATGGTAACTAAATTTTAAAAATAGTTAAATAGTACTCATATGTAGCTGGTAATAATGTATTGTATTTACGAATAATAAATAAGCTTGAGCTGTTTGATCAAGCATTGGTTCATTGTTTCATGTCCCTTGTAAATCGAGGCGCATGGTGAACTTAAAATGTCTTCTAATAATCATAATGATGCTATCAATTCATACTGATTAGACAGGTCAAGTTTTTAATTTCAACTTTAATTTGTAAAGACATATTTTAGTTCCAAGGAACTCAGCTTTAGTAAGTTTATATTATACTTGAGAATGGTTTTACAATAATAATAAAAGGTTTTATATTTTTTATGGAATCAATTTGTATGTTTTGTATTTTGTTGTTTGACGTACATTTTGGGTACATTATGAGTAAATTAGGATTTCTTTGGCCTTTTCTACACAGTACCCTACCTGATTGTGAACGAGATTTTTTAAAAAGATCTAATCAACTTTTAGTTCAAGTCAAATACTTTCCACAGATATCTCAAAGCAGCCAAAACACCATAAATATAAACAATTATGACTTTCAAATGGTGTTTTTAGATGTTAAAAAGAACACTAGAAGATTCTTTAATATATATTTGTCATGAGTTGTTTAATTAAAGCAGTTCGAAAATCGAAAGGGATTGCGTATTATTGCTAGCAATAAGGGGCATAACAACGTGGCAGCCACGCAATTCCTCATACAGTAAGCTAATAACAAATAAACTTTCTAAAACAGTAACATAACTGTCGCATGGCGTATTTTCGTCGTTTATTGTCTCCTTTGTCGGTATGTATGTGAAGTTTTACCTTTTTGTTAAAAATGGAGGTCTAATATTGTATAATTTCTGATATTCAAGAATTTAGCGTTCTTCATGCATTTTCAAATCTTGTTTATTTTTTGGAATCACATTACTATTTGTATAATCAATCTCAACATTACATCCCTAATCCCTCATAACAATGGCTCGAATTAATCTTCAATCATGAAATCTTGAAACCTACTGCTATTTTCCCTATAGAGCCATTTTTGCTATAATTATGTGGGGGTTCTAATTTCAGTTTACCGGTAAATAGTAATTCTCAAACCAAAATCTACTTTAAACGGTTCTTAAAAATGTAAAGGTAAAACTATTAATGTGAGTAAAGCACAGTAAAGCTTGGGGTAGAAACCCTATGGAAAATTTTGTTTCAAAGGAAAAATTCTTGAGATCAGTTTATCAAAGGGCATGGGGATAAGGTTTTTAATTTTTATGATTCCGGGGATGTAGGATTAGAAGCTACCCAAGGCAACCAAGGGTGAGTTTTACGATACAATGATAAGAAACCCAAGGCTTGAACCTTTGTTTTTTACCCATCTTTCATCCACAAGACTCGCCAAAAGTTTTTTAAATTTTATATAATTGTTTCATATAACTATCTGCTGTTGTATTTTATTCATTCTCAAGACTTTACACTAAATTACATAAGACAGACACGTCGATGAAGCCAGTCATGTTATAGGTTAAAGGGTTAATCTAGACCTGAGATGTCAGCTTATCATATATGTTACCATAGGCTAGGTCGACTACAGTCAGTTCTTTGACATATTCTAAGAGCATCTTAGGATTATTGGTCCGATCCCTAATTATGTGTTAACATGGTCTTCTAAAAGAGTCATGTCACATGTAGTCGGTATGGCTGCTGCAGCACAGGTAAATATCGTTGGATCTTCTCAATCCTTCTAGACTTCTCCAAGAAAAACATAAAGCTATGATATATTTACGAAAGAAGCCTCTAGTAAATCTCGGCATACAAGACAAAGACAAAGTCTCTACTGTGCTCTTCTGGCGGACACTCAAGTCGAACCGTTGAAGGTGTTTTTATTATTGTCTCCTATGATGTCCTGATTGAGTTTCCATGTTAGTTGCTCTATTTATATCTGTCAAGTCAATTGTCTGTTTGGTGCAAGCTTGTGAAAAATATATTTCCATTTACACATTAAAAAAACAAGGTTTTAGAAACTTTACTGTCTATTTTTTGTATTTATATTTGTGATATTTGTGATATTTGCTTGAAACGAAATCTTGAAACTAACAAGTGTTTTTTCAAGAAGGTAATAAATATACCTTGTACTTTGTACCTGTTCACTGTTCCAAAACCACTAAATCTACTCAAATTTTGATTTTTACATGTCATTCTACTGTCACTTAACTGTCAACTCTGTATGTGTACTCCATTTTCTATATTCTGTCATATCTGTATCTTTAGCGTTTCATCTTGTGGATGAATACATCCATCTATAATATCTTTAAGCTTGAATGACAACTTTTAAAATGTAATAATAGCTTAACATTGAAATCAAAAAGTGAAGTCACAAAGAAGAACTTAATTACATTTGACATTTACTGTGATTGTGAATTGTGACCATTTCAAAATTAAAAAAAAAGTAAAAATCGAAGCCATCTTTGAATTAAAAATAAGGTTGTTTGAAAATACAAAGTAAATGATGGACATGGACATAAGACAGGGTAGTAATAGCAGGTCTATTAAGCCGTTCAGTACAACATGTCACAATACACAATCTGGGGCTTTCGAGGATCCCAGTATACTCCCACCAAGTCAACCCATGTGGGTGCCTTTTCCTGGAAAAAAGAGAAAGGCTCAAGATTCGGATATTTACCTTGACAAAGAATACGGGTGAGATTAGCTTTTCGATTGTTTAAATGTTGAATTTGGAAGTGTTATTTTGTATTTAAACTTTAAAGAGTTGATAAAAATGAAAAAATATGTTCTCATTATTCGAATTACAGTCCTTCTCCAGGGAAACAATGTGCTATTGACGAGAGTGTCGCTGAACTGGTGATGAATGACGATGGGGTGCTCATAGGAACAGTTGGTTATGACTATGGTTCAGGAGGAATGGATTTGCGACAAAGTGAATGTGACAATGGCTCAGTGGGACATACAGACGGACAAGATGAAGAAATGACAGATGAAATGGATGCAACGCCGTATTCCCTTTCTATTGATGGTCCTGCTGTTTCGAACGAGTTAGAAGGTGTTCACCATTTTCATCATGAAAACTTTGAAGAAGTTAAAATTGCGGGTGATGGTAGTGATGATGGTGGTTGTGAGGTCAATCTGCATGAGACAACTGGCCCCATATCCTCCTCAGATTGCATGAAAAATAAAGTTAAAAATCCTAAATTATATTTTTTCGAGGGCCTGAAGGAGGTGCTAGAAAAGCAAAACGAAGAATCACCCCTACCAAGGAGCCTGATACAAAAAGTACAAAAGGAAGCTACGATGGCACTGGTCTTATGGAAGCCTGGGATTTTAGCGTCCTCGACTCCAGAACCTTCACCACCACAGTTGACGTCAACATCGGCAGGAACAACAGCTAGAAATCCACTGGTCAAGGATGACAAAATTAAAATATGCGTAGCTGATGAAGATGAAAAAAACAATGGGAATGAAGACATGGATGTATGCACTTGACACTCAATAGACTGACTCTATGTTTTAAACTTTTTTATATCTATTGACGATTATAATTTTTAATGAGTTTTATAACAGCGTTCTCTTCGTTTTAAGTCTATTTGAACGCTTAATTGGCAATTAATGCTTTTAATGTTTTATATTTTTAATGAGTTTTGTAACGAAACGATGTTCTATTTTACTTTGGCTCTATTGTAGACGATTAATTGGCTATAATTACTTGTAATTATAATAATTTTAAAAATTGGGAGGTACTTATAATCAGCATAATGTTATTACAAAGATTACAAAATCTTTACTTGCAGCAGCTTAAGTCTCCGGATGAATTAAAATGCATAACTACTATTGCTCGGGAATAAGTATTTAGTGGTACTAGGATTGGTTGATAGAAAAAACACATCAATAATTTGTTTTTTCTTTTAAAAGCGTAAGTCTTTGAAATTTCCAAACAACAAGATTTTTTTTTGTTCAAGAAACAAATACAAAGTATTTGTTCTTTTATGTATTTGCGTAAAAATATGAATTTATCCTTTCTGAGTTAAAAACTGTCGCCAAGTAATATAAATCTAAATTATAACGTGAGTAAAATACCATACCAATTAATTTTTTTATTATTAACGTATGCGTTTCCAGGAACTTAAGCTGCCAATGCCGTTTTATGTTGTATGTAATAAGTAATTAATGAATTTCTTTTTCGGTTTTAAGTTTTTGCCATGTTTTTACGCTGATTGCTGCCAGTGTAATCGAATTTTCATGTTTATTTTGCGCATTGACTGCCATTTTGTCTTACAAACGGAATAAAAATGTATTGTTGTACACGTAGTACATAAGTATTTGAAAAAGTGTTGATTCAATATCGAAGAACTTCTTTTAGCCGTCATCCGCTAGAACAACTTAAATTATCAAATAGTCCATTTAAGAACGTGTTTCCGTTGATTATTTTCGAGGTTACCACAAGAAACTCTCCTATAAGAAAATAGATTTTATTAAGTTCGAATCGTATAATGATGATGATGCATTGCTTTTAAGGTGTTATTGCACTTACGCTCATCATCTTGCTGGGCAAGAAACCTCAATGCTGCTATTTCTGCAAACGTGCATCCACCAATGAACACAACAACGGTAAACTTAGGCTGTCTTTTAGCAGATATGATGTTGTTAGAAGGCATCATAGGAATTTCGTTGTCTTCGTCTACTGTTGGACCAGGTATTAAAGACTGAAGAGAATCCTTTAATGTTGCCCAAAGAGATGGCCGTAAACGATGCTGTACAAGTCTGATACTCAGCGGGGCATATCTAGTCATAAAACGTTAATTTTAGTGTTCTCTTTTTACTAATAAATCTAAAGCATATTATATAGTTATATTCTTTAGATAATTACATGCTGTGAACATAAGTAAAGTCATCTGGCTTAATTTCCGATACATCGTTTCGGGAAAGATTCAACGTTCTTCTAAGAACAGAATAGCGACTGCCTCCCTGTTAAAATACTTTAATTAATAGTGTATCCGTTACTAAATTATATCTAAGGGTGTTATTTTTTACTTGAAATCGAAGAAGTCCTAAAGAATAAAATCTTTGCAAAGTGAGCACGTGATCGAATCCATAGTTCTGAATAATCAGTCTTTCATAATGTTGCATAATTTTTGGCTTGAGTCCTCCACTTGTAATACCTATTACATGTTCAACAATGAGAATCAATGAGTTTTTGAATAGAAACAAATCTAACGTATTTAAACAGGAAAGTAGGGTAGGGTGTTAATAATTATGACTGGGTTCTTTACTTTGTATAACTAAAAGCCGAAGCACGGTGCTTAATGATGCTTTTTTCCCACAAAGATTTTCAATATGGCTGTTTACTTTCTCCGTATCTATTCCACTTAAAAGCTCTTGCTCACATTCGAGACTTCCTAAAAATTCCTCAGTTTCAGTTTTTGATTTAATCAGTTCAGCTATGGATGTGTCTGAAAATGGATTAAGATATTTCAATTGCAAAACATTCCATAAACCAGTCTTTTACAAAAAAACCCAAGGGATAAGTAGTCGCTCATTTTTCTCTTACGATCTGATAAAGATTGTTTTAACGCATTTACAGTTGGCAATTGTTGGACTAGCCTTTTCATTTCCCCCATTGACATCTCTCCCCTGTCTTTCTGCTTGAATATTTCCTGAATTTCTGACGTCCTAGCTCGAAGAATTCCTCCAACAGCACTAAAGTTTTTATCTCTTAATTCAACATATAAATTTTCAGCAGAGCTGAGCATCATAGTTTTTGCCTCTCCAAATTTTTCTTCTGGAAACTTCACTTGGTCTGCAATAACAGTTATTTAACATAATATTTATACTTTCTGAAATAATTGTCAAACCGTAATATTTAAAAAAACAAAAAGCACATAGCCTCACTATTATTAATTCCATAAAACTCATCAATGAGTCCTTCATAAGTTAGTTGAGTGACAACGGGCGAGAGTAGATCAACATGCCTATCAATGAGAATCATGTGGTCCATCAAAACTCCAGTGACCTATATGTTCAACATTGAGTTAATAATACTTGAGCGAATAATGTTTGAAAACCAATAAGTTTCCTTTTTCTTGTCTTGTAATGAGGAAGTAAACTCAACCTGAGGTTTGAATGATCCACTTTCTTGTTTTATGCAGTTCATTAAGGTATGAACATAACTAGCAGCCGATCCTTTTCCAAAGACTTTAGCAGGACTTCCATATGTTCTCTGTAGATATACTAAAGCTTTAGCAATATGATACATTCCAGTAGGATCATTATCCAAATGAAATTCCTTAAAAGCCAACTCTTGTTCCATTGTTAGTACGTCTTTGTCTAAGGGGAAAAGAAAGATTGGTAGCTCTTCCACAGATTGTAGACTAGGCAGTACCCCCTGATCCTAGGATAGAAAGGTCAAGTATTTGGAATTTTCTCTATGTATTGGTTTGGTTTAAAGCTTAAAAAAGGTTGGATTGAATTAATTAATCAAGGGCTGCATACCTCTAGCCACTTTGTACAAATGCTTGAGGTTCTTGGGAGGAAGAACAAATGAAACTTTTTTCTTCTTCTCGCTCTCTCCTCATGACGAATTGTAGTAGCTACAAATGACATCAAATTGACTAAAGGACGACAGATAAAGATGACATTTTCAGGCACATCTGCCGGTGGGAGATGCCCTTGTTCTAAAGATAACATACGAACCACGCCATGTTCTTTCAAATCAGAATGTTTCATAATCAGGTTCATTGGGTTGGCCAAAGCTCGGTCCCATACAAGGGCCTAAAAAAATCCAGATATTATTTACGTTTATTTAGCTAATTACTTAAACCGGAACAACCATTTCATTCTTGAAACCAAACCTATGATTGCTTATCAATGAAGGTTTTATCATTATCTACGCATTAAGGTCATGTCATATAAATTTTTGTTTGCCATGCATTTTGCATAAAAAAATATCAATTACCAAAAAAGTAATTAAAATTTTTCTTTTTTTAAATGTAATTCACGCCCTTTAATTTCACAAACTTCCTTATCCTCGTTCTTCTTTTTAAAAGCAAAGTGTGCTTAGCAAACTCACCCAAATTCGAGTAAAAAGAGTCAAGATAATTAAATATCCTTAAATTCTATAAGCTCTCATCCCCACCCTGTTTTTCATACACTAATTAAAAATAAAAATTAATAATCATGAAACAAACCTTATCCCCATGACATTTCTGAAGTAATGCAATGATATCCTTGCGGGCTAATTTTTGTATAATTGACACATCAACAATAGTATTCATAGGACGCTGTCCAGTTTCCATATTGCTTCCGAAAGTACTCATCTTTTAAATTTAATTTAACAACTAATTAACAATTATTTACCAATTACTGTTTTAATAACTTTAACTCATCTCTTTATATCTTTTATATTTATAATGAAGAAAAAAATGAGTCAAAATAAACAAGTGTCTCACTTTGGACAAAAGGTTTCATGGAGTCCCGCATCTGTCAATAATATGACAATTGTCAAAACTTGGACAAACTAATAGAAATAAGAGGAATACCAGTTGGGGTCCATCTGTAGAGTGGAAAGTGAATGAAATGAAGATTCCTGCGTGTTGATAAATTGAAGAAACCATGTTCACTCTTTTGTATAAGAGTGAGTGTAGTAGGAAAGTAGGATTGCAATTCCTCTATCAGTTGAAAGAATAAGCACATTCAATCCTATTCAGAAGGAAGGAGCACGCCGTCCATCCATCCACCACGAGAGAGCCAGGGAGCTTAGTAAAGAGCCTGCTGTTCAATTATTCGAGTGAACTTTTGGTAAGCTATTTTTTAATTTATTTAATTATTTTAAAACTTTAATTAATTGTGTATGATGTAAGGAAAGTGTTTGGGATTGTGGTGGGGGTGGCAGGTTTACTGAAATCCTTGTCGGTGGGGATAACATTAAGTAATTACTGAGGCCATTCAGAGGGCTTGCTGGTGCCGGTTTTGTATTTTTTAGAACTTGAATTGAATTCTTTTAGATGTGCATTAGTTTGTTAGTTATTTAAGTATTGGCTTTTCGAAATTGGTTCATTATTCGGGTAGGGTTCGAAGTTTATATTGATTTTGTATAGTTTGGGATTAGTCAATTGGATTACATTTAAAAGGGATGTTTAAATGTGAAATCTGGTGCATGGTTGTGGTGGTGTAGTCGTTCAGATTTTGGTGAATTTCCTCGTGGTCAAGAGAGAGGGTTGATCGACCGTCTTAAAATATTATTATTAGTTAATTAAACTAATAATAATATTTAATCTAGAGTTTTCATTTTCACCATTCTGACGTTATGAGTTATTTTAATTTTGAAATTCAAAATTATTATATTTTAAAATTTTAAACATTTTTTTCAATTCTCTGCGTGATATGTTGAATGAATGCAATGTTGAATGTATAGAAATAGAAACTATAACTATTAGTGTTAGTGTATAGTACAATACACAATAGTGCATTTAAAATGACACTTATCACACACAACATCAACATCCACAGTTAGATTTAAGATTTGACTATTCAGTTTATTTCAAATTAGTTAGTGACAGAGATTGGAGTTTAAAGCAAACGACATTGGTATTAAAAATTACTGCATAATGATAAACATAGAAATATAAAGTTGAAAATTGTTCGACTTAATGTTGAGGAAATTATTGAGTGAGATTATAGATAAGGTCTTGTCATAAATTTGAAATATATTATATCTTCTTCTGTATGTAGATTTAAACAATCATCAAGATGGTGGCTGCTACAAGAAAAAACGGAAAGCCCAAGTCGACACACAAGAACCCCATTCTTGTTCCTGGAATCCATCGATTCGGTAGAGCTACTATGTACCACAAAAAAGGTATTTGGGCCAAGCGAAACATCAACAATCCCAAGAAGGTGTGTAATATTTTAAAAGTATTTTGTATTGGTCTTTAGAATGGTGTCGTTAAATGAATAAAAATAAATAATAATAGTACTGAATTTGTAATTA
>JAQGAA010001908.1:0-14047 GCA_034696425.1 Isotoma viridis | reverse complement strand
TTATTTTGACACCTTTTGAACCGCCCCTGATCACTAGGATAGATTAACAATTTTTTATAAATAAATCAGAATCAGGATGATTAGATTATCCCTTGAGTATGAAAATTCAAAAGGGTAAAACTGAAACTGATATTACACTGTATAGCTGATCATATCCTATATATTAAACTCACTCGATGCATTTATAATCCCATACACAGCGTCAATTTACTGATAAGTCATCGCGATGGGCATTAAACTCCAGGCCAAGTTAATCATGTGCACTATAGAGTAAAATGCATGATCTTATGTCATCTCATCTCAGCCTTTTTTATTTATAAGGGTCTCATATATACAATATATAACACATATAGTGAGAAATATGTGTATAACTTCCGTTGTTTACGAAATTTGCAATTTGTAAAGAATCCATGTGCAAATTTACTGTTTTGTAAAGTACATTTATCTTAAATTCTTGAGAACTTGAACGTATCCCATGTAAATTTGATGATACTCGTATGAGGAGTAATTTGATTCATTAGTGTCGACATAGAATAGATAAAGAAGAATATGGTGCCTGTCTCGAAAACGTGAAGGTGATTTTCTTAGAATCGTTTCTGGCTCTCAGATTTATTTTTCCTTTATTGGGAGAAGTTTTTGCGAATCGTTTCTAAGATTGAAATTTGTGATAATTCATTTTTTCCTTATATTTACTCTGTAAACTAATAATGGATTGCTATGGGATACGAAACTTTGCGAATACTCATTTAAGTCAGCATTGAGTTTTGAAGTGCATTTGTATAACGGTTGGGAAGATTGACTGAAGTTTGGTTTAATAATTTATAAGAAGTATTTATGCCTAATCTGAGTAACACGATGGAATAAATATGCCTTACAGATCCATCAAACAAAGGATCTGATAAAAGTAAATGTTAAAAATGTAAAAGGTAACAAGAGATTAATTAATTTTCAGAAATATATATGTTTATTTTAGTCAAATCATCATTAAGAAAGGTATTTCGACACAATTCAACCTTGTCGGCTTCTTGGGAATTAAACATTTAAATGTGATCAGTCTGTGCGTATCTATTAATTATCACTTTGACTACTTTAGTTTTTATTATACTAGGCGATGACTGCTATTTGAGTCTTTATTTATAATTTTTGTAAATTATCTAATGATTATAAAAGTTTACAAGTTTTGTATTCCCCACATGTAAAATAGAGCTAAGAACCCTCTTATTTAATTAATTTAGGTAAATGAATCGTTTAATAATGATTGAGCTACTTTTCTTTTTGTTTAAGGTAAAGTAGTATCTATAGGTATGTTTACATTTGTGGATGAAGCAAACACGTTAAAATAGAAAGTAGACTGTTTAAGCATATAGTAAGTTGACACTTGTAATCAGTTGAAGGTTTTTCAAATTAAATGTTTTAACTAGAATTAAAGTACTTAATTTTATTTCTTGTTTTTTGCCACTTGTTTTGAGTTATTTGAGGATGAATACGGTCAAAAGGACTTTTCTTAAGGAATCTGGTCATTCCAAACATGATTTAATGAAGAAAACTACAGAAAATTAAGTGACAAATAAAACCCAGAAAATTAACACCATCAAGGCATCAAAGTTCAAAATCATAATTGAACTTAATAATACACAAGGTACAGCTTTTGTGTCTTGAATACAAAATAAACTTCAACTAATTTATTATCTATGATGAATCTATAAACTCCAGCTAAGGAAGAGATATTGAAACACAAGAGTTTATTTTTATCACGGTCGTCAAAAGATCCAAAGGTCCAAAGAAGTATTTTAAATCTGTTATTCGTTTATGAATTAATTAAAAATATTAAAGAGTATAGTTGATAGCTCTAGTTGATTTATAAAATTAGATTATCTCAGTCCCCATAAATCTAGAAAATATTTGCAATTACAATTAAAAACGCTTATGCTACAGCCTGAAAATTCGTTTGACAATAAAATAAAATAATAATTTCATTAATTCAGTGTGAAGAGCTGAATTGAATGAATTCTCTATGCAATCTTTTAAAATTCATTTCTTTGCGAAATGAACCAAATAAATGAGTTTTTTGTTATTCATGATTCATTACTTTGATGGCGTTTGTTTCCGTGTTCGATTTAACGGTTGATCAATTGGTATTAAAATATTTAAGTAATTCATGTATTTTCAATGTATTATTATTTGTTGTTCATTGTATCATACTATTGAGTTTTTGCGTTGTGCCAATTCTTTCAAAGGTTTTTTAATCTATTTGATTAAAATCGGAAGATCTCTTAGGTAGTCTAAAATTTTACAATTATTTGAGATAGTAAACGTCATTATGATTTAGTACGATGTGTTTTGAAGAAGAAACCCCTTCATTTGCATATCACAGTAGCAACGATTGTAATTTCTCGTCTTGCTTGATTGGTTTTTCGCCCAGGGATACATAAAAGCAAATAATAATATAACGAAATGTATACTCAAAGAGCCATGGCCATACCGTTACTTCGTTTTGTTACTTTCGTGAGAATTGAGAAACCACCTTCAAGCCACACCAATCATACTGATTGAGTTACCTAAATTATCTTCAGCTACTATTTCCGTCCACGAAATGTTACGGGGCTTTGGGTTTTTTAACTTGCTGAAGATGAGCAAAAACCGTATCCCTCAAATGGGTTGCCTTTTTAAATGGGCTTTTTATAGGAATAATTACGGCTATAAACTTTAGTCATAAATGTGACACTGAAATTAAAATTTCAACCCGAATTCCACATTTTTATTCAATTTTCTTCACTTAACATCGATTCATCAACAGACTTCTGGTCTAACTGCTTGTATTTATTTATAGCTCTCCTGTGGGTCAAACTCTTAAATTAATTCACAGTGAAGAATTGTGTATTCCTTCATTTCTAGAATAATTTTCCCTGTATCTCTTACTCCATTTAATGTACAGCATTTATCAAAACTATATGACTAGGTGCCTAAAACTATAAACTATACTCACGTAAAGATGTTATCGAAGGATTTTTAATTCATTTCTAGAATTCTTGAAATTCCATATTAATTCTATTAAACTATTCATACTAGCCAACCTTGATAAACTAGCAAATGACGCTGTTATACAGTAAAGACTGTATATCTTTACGGCACGGCATCTCACAAGCAATAAAGAATGATTGGAAAAATTTGTTTACATTTTAAATTACATGAACTCTGTTTGTTACCTAGTATTTTATTGATTAGAGATGGAACATGATGATCAAGAACTTCAACACATTTTCCAATATAAAGAGATCTTAAATTGTGATAAAAAAATAACAGTTCATCTAAAAATGGTGAGTTAGTTATGAAACAAATTTTTGCACATTGGAATAACAACAAAACGCAATAATAAACCCAATTGGTAATGTAAAGTAATAAAGGGTAAGGTAAAATATAATTCTTTAACTAGCATGATAAACTGAAGATGAGAGATACATCATAGTAATATACCAGCAGTGGTGGCAAAGAAAAAATTTGCATGCAGAAAAAGATGAATGAAATAAGACTGAGAGAACCGTTAACCAAAGCGATCTGTTCCCTACTAATCATCATCTATTATGTCAAATGCTATTCAATGGGAGGATGACGAGGATAATAATGATTGCAGGTAATATTATTAAATAATTGTAGGCGCTGATTCAAAGATGATAGCTGAGTGTAGTAAAGCTATATATGTTATAGTTATGTATGTCATATTAATAATATAAGGAATAGTGGTGTTTTGGTGTTATATTTTACTAGCAATCCCCTATCTGAGCTTTTGAATTCAAATGACACAGTGGACAGAAAATAATGTGAACAAAATTAGGTGTTTGCCATTTGGCATTGACATACGATAGGTTTTTTAATGTAGCGTCTGTACTGCTTCTTTTTCTCACACTGGATATGAAGGTATGAAGGACTTTTACAAATTGTTTGAGTACTTACAATTTGATAAAGATTATAAATACGTACTTAAAAATGATGTAATATTGAAGAGAATTTATATCAAGGTTACTTCCAAAGTCATTAGCTTAAAGGGATTTTTCCTAGGAAAGCTCGATAAACTGGACGTGTCACGGCCTAACTGGTTATGGCCAAGTACTGATGCGGACTCAAATCCACTGTTTTCTTACTAACGGTAACAATCAAAATGCTCCAAAAATTTCTTTCAGATAATCCTTTTCCAATAATATTTTAATGAAACTGTGAACTGTCCAATGGTTTAATGCTAGAATTCTCCAAAGCAGATTGTTGTTTAGGTTAAGATCGCCGACACTAATAAATTCGTTAACATTTTGTTGATTTCATTTTTGCTAATCGTATTATTGACAACCTGTTATAATATTGCAGAACATTGGTACCAGCTGCGTTTACTTTATTCATCATTGACTACCAGCGAGTTGACTTCCTTTTTTGATTGATTGATTGATTATTGATTGCCGTTTTTTAAATGTCTTCCCAATATCGAAATTTGCACGTTAATACAGACACTTGGTACTTTTATACTATTATCCTTGACATTCATTTACTACGAAAAATCGCACATGCTTTTTCTACGTTTATAATAAATACGAAGTGATGCATGCAATCAGCAAGCATTTGTGTATCAGTTACCATTCATGATAGTTTGAATAATGATACGGGATGAAGAGACAAATTCTTTGAAATTTTTTAGATATTATTTACAAAATTTGCACATAAAACTATGGAACAAATGTTCCGTGAAGTAGAAAGAAGTTTTCAAATGCATTTTCTTATTCGGTTGACACAGAAATATTATAGACTAGCTTTTCTTGACGGGTTGGTGACGTTCGGTTCAACTACCGTTTACAAGACACGAAGACAGATACTTGCTATGCCAGTAAACTTGACACCTAAACACCATTTAGTATCAAAATTTTAAGTACGAAATTTTGCGCTTGACGTCATTATTACAACGCCGCTGGGAAGCAGTTTACGATTTGCTTTGTTTGTGTTTCATTCGTTTTCCTCTAATATATTGTGCCCCTGGATTTCTCTAAATTACCGAATATAATTTTATAATCGAACGTATAATATTTAAATGCTAATTATCACCAATAAGTTGTGTTAATGACCGGACCAAACTCAGCAATTGCAGTTTCGAAATGTGACTTGACTATGAAAGCGTTTTAAGAATGAAAATAAATACTCATTTCCGATCTTATTCCTTTAATTTAATTATGCACCAAAATTTGAATCGTTTGCTAGCTTATTCTTTAACAGACCTGAATTAAAGTTTTCTACCTTTTGTCTGTTGCAAAGACTGAGATTATGAATCAATTGCCTTTACTTTCTGTGTTTTACAGAACGTTGTGTTTTATTTTTTGTGTTTCTGGTTGTTATTAAGTCTGTATGTATTATCGATATTATTGATTTGCTTTGGTGTAAATAATCTCAAGTATTTGTCGCAAATGCTGTATCATACATATATAGCTTTTGTAACTTCAAACTTTTTTCAGTACGATATGATGCAGCGATAAGCTTCAGATTACAAATAAATACAGGTAGTTTCCTTTGGCTGACGTTTTATTCGTTGAAAATTTTTAGCAATTGCTCTCAATATAATCGGATTGGGTCAATCTCTATCAAATGGATTCATGGATTCCAGTGCGTCGTGCGTAAGCATTTTCTTGCAAGATCATGTGAACCGCTTTTCATATTTGGTTAAAAATGAGTACCCTGAGCCCTGAATCTTCGCAATATCTTCTCACTTGCAAAAAGCTTGCTTTAAGATCACATGTTCGATTAGAACTCGGTTTAAGCTCTGCAGAAACTAAATGGGATTCCCTGGCATGAATTACATTTGAGCTTAAGATAGATAAGTTGTGGTTTAATACCATTTAGCTATTCATTGTACGAAATCTTGCCAGGTTTGAGACAGGTATTTCTCCTATGATAAGTCTGACTGAATGAATGATAAGATCAGATAAAACTTAATAAGTTACAAACATATATTAATTGATAAGAAAAAACGGGAACTCGTTTCTGGCTGTACCTCCTGTTTTTAGAGAACTTATAAGGGCGATGGTCTATATACATCCAAGTAACTCTTATCTGACATGCCGTATTTTCATGAAAATGAGACAGAGACTAATTGAAATTGCTTAAAATTAGATTCCAAATTTAAAGCTTTCCGTCATGAAGTATCATTGACACGTATGAGACCTAGTAAAAAGTAGTAATAATTTCAAATGTAACAAATTATAATGATAATTATGTGTACTGATTGTTGTTAAAGTTCACAACTAATTAGTTTGATTAATCATACAAGAAGGTTTTTTTTATTACAAGAAACATGTCATTGCCACACTTATTATACCTTTCGCACAGAGGAAAAAGTGCTAGGAGAAAGTTTGCCCAGAAACTATCTAATGATGAAAATGAAGATCATGGAGCCTTTGAATATATTGTATCGTTATAAAAAAAGTCAAGCACGGATACAAATATGATGCCAATGCCAATGATGACGCTTCTACCAAGATAGGGTTGTCTTTGATAGAGAAACATAAATCCTCCCAGCACAGCTTAATCAATCCCGTCATTGTTTGATACTGACAATTAAATTTGAGACAGAAACAGTTTAAAGGTAAGATAAAGGTCAAAGTACACATGTGAATAAATAGTTAGGGACTGGATGAGACCGGTGAACAAATAAGCTAAATTGTACTTATAGTAGCAAAAAGACAATATGTTCACACTAGATTTTATGTGGCGTGGGTGAAAAGATGGGAATGTGGAGACATGAAAAAAATAAGTTCAATATTGATCCGACAAACCTCTAACTAAAGATCCAATAAAGAGAAACTTTGTCTAGAACCATCATCAACTTGTCATATCAAACTTTTTCTCGTGTTGATTGATCATTTTTATTTTAGAGAAAACAAAAGACAAGTTTTACTCGGTCTCTTTCGTGATGGAAGGAAGGCCAGTTTTATGATACCAGTTAGAATACCTAGTGCTGGGTATGTGTCTGAATTGTTTTAGCAAATGTTATTACAAAATATTACGATGATTGGAAAATAATAGATATAAAGCAAATGCTAATAAGACATATGTGTTTATAAGTCGAACTGCGTAATTATTGAATGTCTTTGATATGTATTTGATACCGGAACAGAATCGCAGACCATTAGATATGTCAGCTAGTAAGAGAAAGGTTGACAAACAATTTCAATCAATCCAATTAAATAATCGTTAGCAAAGCTGCATTTTAAAAATTATATTATTTTAATAAATTTTATGAGATGTAATAAATCATTACTTTCGACTATAATACAATGGTCAAAGATGAACAGAATGTCTAGGTCAAAATAAAATATTATGTAACGTATGCATATCATTTCTAGCTGAATGCGGAAAGGAAAATAATAAAATTTTTACATGATACGAAACTGAATTTCGGTCTCCAAGTTACTTCTGTTCTATGTAAAAATGTTCAGTCCCATGCCATGTGCCTTTTTGCCATAGCCAATGACAGAAAGGTCACCTATAGTGCATTGGTTACCTCAGATGATTCATTTTCATCTGAATATAGGTACTGGTAGGTAACTTTGATCCGAATAGTAAGCGTGTCGCTTACGGGTACTTTGAGCTTCCCCACACCCACGCCATCAGGTTGAGTGATGTTCATGCATTTATGCTTTGCACTCTGTCATATTTGGTACTTGTGTAACGGCAAAGGGGAAAAATGTAGAGACCCACGGCAACTATCAGGATAAATTTGGTCTATTTAGCTCCATTCTGTATCTTTGTACAAGACAATCATTCAGATCCTTACCTCCAGACCAGTCAGAGTGATAAATGTATTACATCTGATTCTGATGACAAATGAGCTTACGATTACTTAGGATCAGATCTGAAGACAAGTAAAATGGGAACTTTTGGGGAAGAATGAATTGAATAGAAAAACAGCAACGTTTTCACATGGCTAAAAATACTTCATCTTTTTGAAGAACCCAAAGTTCATACATTATATGATGCTACTTCACTTTTGTGTATCAAAAATGATTGTTTGATTGATTATTAGAAGTTTTAAATTATGCCTTTCTGAGTTATGACATGAAAACAGTTATGAAGGTATATTACATTTTCGAACTTAATTTATTTTTAATTTTATTCATTATCTACTTTTTTTACACATAATTTACCGTTCATTTCGTGCATTTTGTTTTGTTCAAGACAAATTTTAATTGTTAGTTTTCAAACTTATGATTGTCTTTCTTATGAATGGTTTTTATATAATTCCCTTATGAAATTGTTGACAATAACCTTTTGAATGAACTTTATAACTTGTACTTACATATATTCAAGCAATTCAATCTCAATCTACAGTAAATTTAACTCTCAATTTGTTAGTTTGCTGCGATGTACTATAAAGTGGTAGTTTCAATTTGTGAAAATAAACAATTAATTATTTTTATTTTTAAATACACTAAATCCTGGATTTTTACGTGGTTTCCTGTTTTTCTGTGTAGCTTACACGGGACATCGGAGCAAAATTGCAAAATAAATCTTCCTTCCTGTAGCCCAAAATCACTGACAAATTCCTCGTTGCGGTCTCTTTGTTACCTTTCTCCTTATCTATTTACTTTCCATGTGAATAAAATGATGCTCAACTACAATTTTCTTTCATACAAGTTAAGACGCAAATAGCCGTATCTAACTTGTTAGAAAGTCTTACTTCAAGAGGAAAACCGATTAATTAAAGTAAATAAATAATTATCCAAAACAAAGATTTTCCTATTTTTCGTAAATAACGGTTCTTTTGTAACTAGAGGACACAAAATAAACCGATATTTTGGGTAAAATGCTGGATAAATCTTTATTCCAATAAGTCTTGAGCAATAAATACAGTTAAACTCATCCTCCGTCAGTTTGTCATTGATATGGAAAAAAACAAAGATGCTGCTGACTTTCATTTAAAACAGTTTGTACATAATATTCATCCCAATACAATCTCACTCTGAAGGTAAGTAAAAACTCCGCTAATACTTTATTCTTTGTGTATTTCAATGGTGTATCCTATCTGTCATGATTACCTATATAACCGATACAGATTTTGAAGTAATTCATTCATTCATCCCTGAATAAGTTTAGAAACAGGAAGAAGCTGTTTTCTATGTTACAAGCTCTCAAAAGTTCAAACTCAGAATTTTTGCTTCTGTAGTCAATTCTGTCTTAAAATGTTGGACAATTTGCAGTTACAAATTCCAGGATATTATTTTGAAAAACAAAAAATCCCTTAAAAACCCAGTTTCAGTTTTTCAATTTCCACCTAAACCTGTAGACTAAAAGCCACAAGCTGAAACTTTCCTAAAAAACATTCCAAACAATTTTTTTAATTACTTCATTTCTTAGTGAAAAATAACTTTGATGACATTTCGTAGTTCAATTATGACCTGTAACACGGGCAAAGAAGCAAAGGTAGCCGAAAATCATCATTACACTCTACACACACTGTATTCTTATCCATTTCATTTTTAGTATTTTTGGTCCTTCATTCCCTGCGAATATAGAACAAGGTGAAAAACAGGATGATGAAAAGATGATACACACACACAACAATAATACGAGATTTGAGGTAGATAGACAAACATGTGTACATACTGGTGTGGTTATGCTGCCGTTGTTGTATAAAAGACAGCTTGTTGAACAGACAGAGAAGTAGAAAGCATTTAAAGGTAATGAAAGGAACTCCCAGAAGATTCACGGTTTCTCCTCCTTTTCCTTTACTTTCTTTGCTTTTTAACTCTTCTGAGCTCATTCTTACCTCTTCTCAGTTCTTTCCTTCTTATTCCTCTGAGTTTTGTCCTTTCCTTCGTATATAAGATGTAAATAAAAAGAATACCGGTGGTGGTAGTGATTCTAGTAGTTTGTAGTTATTTTTTGTAATGGTAGTGAAAGTAGTGATAGTTTAATAGAGCTATGTGATGGTTTCTTTACTCAAAGACTTTTAAAGCGGAACAATTTATTGAAACTTGGATTTACTTTTAAGAAGAAAAAACGAAGATTCTATGATTCTACAGCTTTTTTAATTATTTGTACCTATTCATTTTGTAGTTAACTGTTCTACTTTATTTTCTTTTCTACATCCCATAACTATCCCAATATCTCATTATATAGTATAATAGCATGATACTCCTACTGCTTAGTGTGTTTAGTTCTATTTTATTTTTCAACGCTTTGTTACACTTTTAAGTGTATCATTTCACTTCGTGGTGGTGGTGGTATGGTAGCATGATGCTGTTGTGGAAAAATTTGGCAGAAGGCACAGGAAAATAATACATAAACAATAAGGATGCTAAGAAAAGCCTTGTCTTTTAGCCACAAAACATTCATTCTTGTAAAGTAGATTTACTTCAAAAACAAAGTAACCTGGTTGAGAGCAGTTACCTTAAGAAGTGAATTCATTTTCTTATATAAAAGAGAAATTTCAGGTGGGATGAAGCCAAACAATGAAGTGAGTAGAGAATTTCCATCCGATTTTCTCAGTTTGGATTTCGGATTTACTAGAAAAGGCTTTCCCATCTATCTTCAAGAGGAAAGGTTGTAATAGTATTACGTACGTATTCCGTCACGTCGCATAGGTACAAGTGTACCGTTGTGGAATGGTAGGGTAGAAGGTGCTCAATATCAACTTTTTATGTTAGGTATTTTAAACTCAGGGTTCAAAAGTTTTGTGTTGAATCAAGAACATGCTGAACTTTGTATTAAGACCGAGTTGACCTTGGATATTGGTTTTAAGAAAACATGCCAATTAAGTCCATCATGCTCTCTCTCTCTAAGCAAATAAGCCAAGTATTCGATCATTCTTTCGGGATTTTCAAGAATGCCAAAGACGCTTATTCACTACGGGTAAAATATATTACTAAGTTTATAAACAATCCTTACGCTTAGGTTAGTACTAGGTGGCTTTGGAGCAACCTCTTGTAAAAGAAATAAATAAGGGTTGGATAGACACACCTATTTGTTGCATTTGGCTTAATTGCTCTTGTCAGTTGTCGACGTTCATACGATATCTCTGTGGATTTTCGATGAAGGTAGAAACAGACATCAAATCATGATCCCGTGGAGGGTAATAAAACAGTCTGTAGAACCACACTGCCCACGCTACTACTTGGGATTTTATGGTATTCAATATGATTTAAAAGGATGGTGGAGAAGGGTTGAAATTGTTATGGAAAAAGGTAATGGCATACCCGCAGACACTTTAAATGTCCTGTACCTTAAAAATATTGCAGATTTGCTGTTTTTACTCAAAGTAAGCAAGTAGTACTTTTACAATATGTGGGTTTCAAGGTGTAAAAGCTTTCACCCAAGGAATAATGTGGCTTTATCGACTTCCAATGTATCCTGTAAAAGTTTTAATGTTATGATAAAACGATTAGCACATTTCAAAAAGAAAGTCAGAAAATTTTATTTATAATTTCAATTGAATTTCAAAAATGAGATTGTTGTTTAAAACCTGAATCTGTTTACTAGACAGACGCATTTCTTCTTTTTTGTACTCACCAGTGTCAAAAATCGATTCTAGGGTGTGATTTTACAAACTTTTGTAAATCGAGAAGGAATACCAAGGAAACCCGAAATATATGAAAAGTAGCAAGAAAGAGATGAAGAAACTGGCATTTTTTTGTATGAATTGCTAATTTCTCTCTAATCTTCGAAGAGTTTTCATTAATATGTGATTATATCCTATCGCCATATTGATTAAGAAATAAACGATTATGACTTACTAATGCTAAAATAGACTCACTTCTTTACTTACGCATGAAAAGTCCCTTTTAAAGGATAAACACGATCATAAATAGTCCGTATGTTATGGTAACTACCCGGCTAGATCATATTTTGCTAATAATACGAATAATTAGGCGTATCGTTGAACTTTGATATTCAAATAAAACTACAAAATTTAGATTATAAACCTAATCGTTCATACGGCTGCATGTTAATTGCAGCTAATAAAGTGCACCAGCAGTAAGAAAGTCTGCTGCTTCATTACTTTACAACCGTATAGCATCTGAAATCCTTTTTTTCTTTAGGCTCAAGTGGTTTTCAAGATACATCCTTGAAAAAATTGTGCGTTCAACTATAAATACGAAACTAAGACAGCCACTATACAATACTACACAGTAAAATAATAAAGGAAATACCTGGCAATGGGAACTGCATTAAAAATATATGCACGCTTCATTAACATTAAATATACTTACTACTTCTTATTATATAATATTGTGGTTCGGATCTTGGATCTGGATTATCCAAAGTATAACTAAAGCCCAGAATAATATTTCAAGGGCAAAAAACGAAAGAAGTAAAAAAGTATAAGAATAACAATAATCATTAAAACAGGGCTTAAACTAAATCTACAGTTTAATTACCGGTAGGACAAACAAATAGATTCAATTTTATATTTAGAAGGAGATGCTGAGATGCATTTGCGTTTTTTATTTCCAAAAAATGAGCAGTTCTGTTAATAAAAATAGATATAGATATTTATTAGCTGTATAGGTTAGGTACGTACACTTTCTAAATTCTAGTAATAATAATAACAACAGGTAAAGGAAAGCACTTTTTTGGGTGAAAGTGAAGAGGAAAAAGAAACTAAAGGGTTGGCTTTGGCTTCAAGACTATGCATGCACACAGTAGTTGTTTGGAACCGTGAGTTTACTTTCTCCTCAAATTTGTACCATTTTCATATTATGAATACTGTGATCATCAGTACAGAAGCTTGCACCACCACAACCAATGTTATTACTACATACTTGGACTGTCGACTACCACCCGGGAGGGATAGACCATCGTGGTGGTTGGTGGTACTGGGATAGAAGTACCACTGACAGTTAGTATCTGAATCTGGAAGGGAAGTCAACTCGCACTCTTTCAGTCACTCTGAGTGAGTCAAGGTATATCCAACTGAACCGTCTCAGTTCAAGTCAAGAAATAAAGTAGTTTGTACAACTCGCTGAACATCTTTTTAAAGTCTTGTAATATGTCAATGAACACTTCAGTCCCGATCCTGGGCTTCTCTCTTACCCATCTAACTCTAATCTAATAATAATAATTTACAATCAAAGATACTTGTTTCCTTCATAGAGTTACTTTCAAGTAATATTTTATTAGTTGGAGTCGTAGGATAATTATTATGAAAGATAAGCAAACTCCTGATAGCAATAGTAGTAGCAGTAATAACAGTTACAGTGGCAGTAGTAGTGGAGGAATTGCATCTTCAATTTTATTCAGTTTTGACGGAAGGTCACCATCTTCAAATAGTAACAGTAGTAGTAATTCTGGGAGTAATAGTATAACAATGACCACTTCTACATCAGGGACAACAATAAGTGTAAACAATACTTCTGGAAGTAGCACCAGTAGTATAAGTAGTAGTAGTAGTGCTACTAGTAGTACTGGAAGTGGCAAAGGTGGTAAAAGTACCCTTGGGACTAAAAGCACAAGTAGTACAAGTACCTACAGCCCCATTAGCACCCTTCTGAACGCGTTAAGTGGGGCTGCATCCTCCGGATTCTCTATTGTAGGTGGTGGAAGTGGTTCAAGTGGTAGTTTTAGCATTGGTGGGGGAGGCAGTTCTTCAAAATTGTCTCAGAATACCCCTCCAGGGAAGTCTTCAGGGTCCGCATCCTCATCTCCAAGTAAAAGTAATCGTCCTTCCCCTAAAACTACTTCTTCGTCTGACGTGAGACGATTCTCAACTTCATCAGACCAGAATCACATTCAGTCAAATAATCATAAGGGTAGAAAAAGCTCACTTTTATCAAATAATGCTGAAGGGGTTGGCGGTGGTGGGTTGATCTCAAGTAAGACTGGACCTCAGGTCCAGTTGATCTCTGCTTCTGGAAATGATTCTAATAGCACCTCGTTTAGTACTCGTCAATCCCAGCAGAATACTACTAATAATAATACTAACACTAGCTTTTGCCCAGTTGGAGTGCAAATAGATAATCTCAGCAACAAAGGCACAAATGCTGGTAGTATTATCCAGAGTACTCAAACTAAAACCCCA
>JAQGAA010001907.1:0-14056 GCA_034696425.1 Isotoma viridis | reverse complement strand
AGTTGCATGCGTGCATAAAGTGGGATGTTATTTTATAAAAGCCCGTTAGGGATATGCTTTTTGTGTACTATTTGCCTATTTAGTTCCCAGAACTTGATTGTAGTTAACAAGCAGCTAGTATTTAGCATCAGCATCATAATCATCTGTATTTCTAAGCTGTATTCTACAAGGATAATAAATATATTCATATATTTTATCCTGTTGACTATAAAATTATCTGCTGTACTGACACTTTGACAAGAATCACTACGTGTGTTTGTGTGTGGGTTTTAGTTAGATTTTATTCTCATGTAAAAATCAAAGGAATTAAATCCAAAAGGAAATTATCTTCGTAGTAAAATCAGTAAACTTAGTTTTTAACACGAAAGTTATATATAGCTCAATGAATTATATAATAAAAAGCATCTGCTGAGTGAGCTCCTCACGGTTGAATATAAATCCTCAAATTTTTCAATAAATTTTCATTTTAATCCTTGATTGAGAATGAGTTGATAGAATTGAGGAAAATTAAGTAAACTGTTCTGAAAACTTGTTAATAAAACTTTTAAATACGAAATGGTTTTACTATTCCTTACGAATCACATTACAATGAATCCCTATCGTTTTGCTGGGGACATGAGTCATGTCATTGCGACATTGGTTTTGCTGATAAAGATTTTTTCAATGAAATCGGCTAAAGGTAATACTTCAGATTATACTAAGATATTTGTAAAGAATTAGGTGATTGGAAGATTTAATTGTGTTTAAAAAAAATATAAAATAGGTGTTTCTGGAAAAACTCAAATACTTCTGACTATCACCTATATTTTCCGTTATATGGATTTCTGGTTGATGTGGGAAATTATTTCAGTGTACAACTCTTTCATGAAAGCTTATTATATAAGTGTTTCTTTGTACTCTGTGTATTTGATTTATTCGAAATTTGGAACAACTTACAATCAGGACAAGGACAGTTTCAGGTATAACAAATGCCCTAAATTTTCAGAACTGAAACAATGAGCTTGTAATTGTATTTCCTCATTAGTTGTTTTATCATATCATTTTTATTTACATTTGTTTTCAACAGAACTGAACTCCTTATTTTTCCTGTGACGATTTTGGCATTTTTCATTAATCACGAGCAAACTGTATCAGAGGTAAACTTTGGCTTTTTTATATTGTAACTAAATTATACAAATTGAGATCTCTGAGCCTTAGAAATCCATTAAATTCAATTCCGGCTTGGCTTCTCCCAAAAGTTTTTTCTAACATTGCCCGTTATATTTGTCTCCAGGTTTCATGGACATGGAGTATTTACATGGAAGCAGTGGCAATGATCCCTCAATTCTACATGATATGGAAGACAGGGAAAGCTGAGCCTTACATGATTATGTACATCTTCTTCTTTGGAATGTACCGAGGTAAGGTTACCAATATGCCAGACAGGATTATACTAATGTCTCACTTGGAAAAAAAGTTATTTTTTAATCAGAAACTTTTCTCAATCTTGTAATAAAAATATAACCCTATCTATTTCCTTCTTCTTATTCAGGAATGTATATTTTGAACTGGGCATACCGTTACAATTACGAAGGGTATTACGACCTTATCGCAGCCACAAGTGGGATTATCGAGACATTCATAGCTCTCTTTGGGTTCCTTTGCGTTGTCTCACAAGCCCTATCCAATATGAAGGATACACACACCCTTTCAACCGAAAATAGTTCAAACGAAGCTGTTTATATAATTCCACTGATTTCAGATGATCACAACATGAAAGCAAACGAAGAGAAAAAGTCAAATCTAATGAAGCACAATACACATCTCCCATTGTGAAGTGTAATGGTTGTTAGTAACGTGCTTTATTCCTGATTGCTATTTTGTATAATATGTGATCTTGATGCGATTGTGATTTGTGATTCTATTCTCATGGTGTTTATATGACCCTGTTTTTATCGATTTGTGTTATAGAAGAGTGATTGTTTTGTTATAGAACCTGTAAAGCCCTTAGTCAACAAAATTGTTAGTGAGTTTGGAGTCACAGAGAACACGTAGGATTCTTTTTATTGTTATAACCTTTGGCTTTGTGTCGTGTGGGGTTATAATAATAAAAATAGTATTGAGATTCGTTAATCAACTGTGTGTGTGTCCCAGTTTCACACTTCGTCGCCAGATTATTTTCTTTTGTCAAGTTGATTTCTTCTATCCGATTTAATGTCAAAGGGTTTGTATATTGGTCCTTGTTTTTGGGAAACAGAGAGTCATGTAATCAAAATGCTTTGGATGCTTTAGGCAAAGTATTGATACAAATTGGGAAAGTACACATATCACTGTGTGTGTTTTTCCTGTTCACATGAGCTTATATAACAATTTAACCCAAGCAAAGATTATAAATCCGAAAATCAACTTTATTCAGTTTTCCTGAGAAATTTGTTTGATTTTGCACAAAAATTTTATTTTCTGCTTCTAATTTATGCACAAATAATATTTTATGAACTGTTAAAAAATGAATGAAATAAATAATCTCCAGCCCAAGTTATACTTTTCAAGTAGAAAACATTTATTTCGAATTTCATTAAATTTAAACATTTAAAGCAGTGCCTGCCTGCTCACATATAGGTTGTTTGGTAAATTTTAAGATAAAGCTTTATTACATCAATATGATATAATATTATCAAATACGGTGTATATAGTAAATACGAAATTGTAAACTGAATTTAGTAAAGGGTTTGAGCATAATTAAGAACATTTAATATATAGACTATGAATAATTACACTACACTGGAAGTACTTACACTATAGAATTGCTACAATCATATCTAACTAACATTGAATACAAGTAATGTGCAATAAATTGTAATATAACAATACAATACTTTGATGAAAATAGCTTAAAAGTACTCAAATAAATCATAATAATACTTAAAATCAGTGTCAGTATATTTGGCTTGATTCCATTTTGGAATAATTTTCATGAATGAAAAATAAATAAATGAAAGTGTATATATATATACTCACTAAATTATTATTTGTATTGTGTTGTTGACACATCAACAACAGTGTGGTATAATATTTATAAATACGAAAATTACTTTATAGTTTTATTTCGAATGAGTAAAGATTGTCTCCTGGGTTGGTCAACACACCCCCTTGTAGCTTGGTATAGCTTCAGTGGTTTACTATGTACCTTTTTTACACACTGTTCAGTTACCACATAATTCATAAGTTTTTTTGTAGTTGCGTTTTTTATGGTTGAAATATATTTTTTTAATTTTTAAAGTTTTAGAAAATTCAAAGATTTTATATAATTTTCTATTAGTTTTACTATTAAAACGGTGAGTAGATTGATTTTCTAACTTTCAAATGTTTTCAAGTCTAAAATGTGATTATCATGTCATGTTTCTTTAAAGTCGAGAGTTTATTTCAAAACTTTAAAGTGCAGTCGATCTTTTTTGTAGGTTTTTTGGAAGTTTTTTACGATCTGTTTCTCCAAGTTAATAAGAGAAGATTATGACGATTAGTTTGTGTTTTTAAACTCTGACGAATATTTCCAAAATCCTTAGAAGTCATACTTCAGTATATTTTGAGAAGTTTATTTAAAAGCAGCTTTGCATTACATGTTAAGAAAAGTGTATAATCCAAAGCCTTTAGTATTAAAACAGATAAGTCTTATGTCAAATATTAAATGGGTTTAAGTTAAAACCCTACAAAATCCTACCCGTTTCAAAGGTAGTTTGCGTATTTTTAGCGTTTCAAAAAGCCCCTTAGAAAGAACATCCTTCAAACCAAGATGTGTATCATCAGATCAGATATCATCACACCTCTTTAGACTTTCACAGCACCTTAGACCTTTCAGTATTCAAATATTCTGTCTACACAGCTAGTACTAACTATTTCTATTATTTTTAGTGATTAATATGGATTTACGACTAGTACAGACTTACATTTTACAATTAGTGCGTTTCGTTAAGTTCCCTTGTTTGGGTTCTCCTTCACTATAATTATGTTAAATCTTATTCTAATTAAAATTAGTCTAAAAATTTATATCTATAATTACTTGAACTTTAGATTCTAAAAAGCTACAGCTAGAAAATTCAAAGATTAAATTATTTTTAAGTAATTTCACATTGTCATCATACCACAATAAAGTCTTCATCATCATAATTTCATAATCCATAATTTCTTATGTGAACAGGTTTTAGGAACTTACAATTTGGGTTCTGAATCATACAATCATCACATTTATACAAAATTTTATTAAAATTAAAGATATTTACTTAACATTAAGTTCGAGAGATCCCCTTAAGATACTTTATAGTTCATTTGGCTTGTAAAGTATTAAATATAGTCTTATAGGTATTTAGAGTACATTATGATACTAATGATTTGTCACGGTTTATCATCATAGTTAGTGATCTCCATTTTTGATCATGTTTTAATTCCAATTAATGTTATTATGTCAGCGATTGCAAAACTATTTTATAAAAACAGCGGATAAACTTTTGACTTTACTGAAGTAATGACGAGTATAACTATCAAGAGCAAAGCAGTTGCTTTTATTTAATTAGTGTGTTTGTGTGTTTTAATGTTTGGAAGAAGGATCGGAGTTCACCTTTGAAACTAGAATTAAAGCCTTTAACAAAAATATAAAGTCGACATTTTGTAAATTTACTACAAAATGCTATCAATCTTACCGTTATTTTGAGATAAATTATCGATTTTTCCTTTCACTTTTATTACTAAACCCTTTTGGTTTGTATATTTGCTCAAAATTTTGAAATTGTCCTAAAGCTCAAGAGATTTTAGAACAAAGCTGAACTAAATTAGAGTTTATAGAAACTAACTCAACCCAATTTATTTTCCTATGAGTATTCCATTTACATTGATTTACTGTCTCTAATTTCATTACATTTTTTTCCTTGTTTGGAGAATAAAAATAAGAAACTTTTTTGTACAAAGAAAACTAAAACAATGAATTAATGATGAAATTTGAGAAGTTTTTAATTTACTCGTTTCTCTTTACATTTCGTTGGTTAGTTAAGTTTTACTTACTAACCGAAAACAAAATTTCCCATAAAGAAGAAACATCATTTATATTCTTTTCTTTTTATCTCCACCGTATTTTACTAAACTCTAGCGAGCATAGTTTATAGTGGCAGTATTACTTCTTGTGTGTTGTATCCCTGCAAGGCATTTTTACAGAAAAAGAACTGTCTGTCAGTAAGTGCTGGTAACTTTTCTCTTGTCTTTTAGTTCCTAAAATGGAATTTCATGGTTAACAAACTTTCTTGTTTTACCTTAATAAAGAATATGGGGTTGTTCAAAAACTATTTTATGGTTTTTATTCGAATTTCAGTATCAAACTTGAAGCTTAAGACTTCAAGCATTTTTTGCATTATTTCTGCCCAAAACTTTCTTTTGTTAGACAACTCTCATCTTCCAGATCTTTTTTTCCCTGGCTTCCTTTTATCATCTTATCTTTTGTTCTGATTCAAGGAAATAGCAAACAAACAGCTGAGCATGTGTAGGTATACCTCATTTGTCTTTAGTACTACTACCTTGAAACTTATCTTTATGATCATCATGATAATACAAGCAAACGCTTTTCATCAACATTACAACTGATTCCATTGCATTATACACAGGAGGGAAAACAAAATGCTTTGTTCAATTGTTGCAAGAGAAATTAAAACAGGAAATGCGCAGCTTAAAATCAAGACTTTTTTGTATCTTTTATTGCTTACTACTGCTGAATAATATGTTTTAGTGGAAATAAAACATAATATATTTTTTATTGTATTATTAAACAAAAAGGATTTTTTCTGTTCGATTGAAGATTGTTTATTTTTATTGGGGAAAATAATGGGTTCAAATCGAATCAAATTAGGCTATGACCCATATAATGTTTAAGTAAAGTGAATTGTTACATTATAATTAGGTAGAAATAACTATAATGGTCATTAAAATAAATTGAATACTTTTGAGCAATAGAAAGCGACGATTATTGTTGAAGTTGAAGGTCAACTCGCACGTTTTTAGTCATGTTTTTACGTCATAATGTTTAGAAGTACGCATTTACTGTTAATCTCTTGACACCTTTTACTAACAATATGTTACGAAAATGTTAGAAGTATCATTATAATTTTTTTTCATCGTTAATTCCATCGTGTACCATTTTCCTGGATAAGCTAACTAGGTAACTCCAAGTCTCCAAGTACAAAAAATATGAACACTTCATAAAGAAAGAGAAGTACTCAAGGAAAAATATAAGTCCTATAGTAACTCTGAAGTGGAACTCCATACCGAACATATTTAATCCAAAAATTTATTTCTTTCTTTCTCCTTTTTCTTGGAGTTGCCAATCTTGCCAACTAAAAATACGTAAGCATGTTAGATTTATGATAGAGAGTCTACCATTCGTTTTTACTTTATTGTTAAAGCCAAATGCATTATTGGGTCATTTGAATCCATACGTTGTGGTCTTTCGCTTGTGAAAGCTGCCACTATGGGTATTTACAGGTCTTTGAGTTGAAAAATGCTTATGAATTTTTAAATTAAAAAAATTTTCCATCAACCAGAGTAAATATTCTCAAGTTAAAAGAGTCCTACTTTAACAAAATGTATCAATACATACAAAAGGAAGTTTTGAGACACAAGGACAAACAAAGTTCGCAATTGATTTTGCTAATTATTCCTCATTCCGTATGAAAGTTGGGAATACCAACCCTCTGGGAGCTTAATTCCAAGAATCACAATATTTCTGTTGTGAACTCTTGCTTGATACAATTTACTTCCGACAGCCTTGTTCTTCACTACTATTACTATCTGCAATTCCATGATATTATACTACAACATGCCATAACTATTACAATGGCTCTCGTTCTTTCTTCTTTTTCTTATAAAAGTTTCTTTTAGCTAAAAGAGAGAGAGAAAGTACGGTTGGGGAAAAGTTGAAGAAACAAAGTTTCACCTTCGTTGCCCACTACATACATATATTATAAGTGTACTGACTATTATTTCTACTACTGCTACTCCTTAACCCTATAGCCACCCCCAACTGCTATTCTTTTTCTCTATAGTCATATCATCATCATCATCATCCAAGTGTACTTCATAATACTCAACACTAACTGTCGTCCCCATCGCTTCATACGACAATAACGTCTTCTTCCGTTCTTTTTAATTCTCTAAGAGAAAAGAGCGAGGACGAAAGGAGTAAAAGGATGAAAACTATGTCCCTGTGTAGCAAAAGAGGCAAAAGTAACAATAATAGTTAGTTATACTTATATACCAACTATGTATAGAATCTAGAGTGGTTCACACACAACAACCCTTTCGGATGTCCTTCAAAAGGGTCTGATCGGAAGTAGAGGAAAGATTCTTTCCCAGGAATGGGCAGATGAGGACGGAAACGTAAAGGAAAGTTAATAAGGAAAAGGAAACATTCAAGTCTCTGTATATATGTTGTAGGTGTATGAACATTAAATTGGTATAAGTTCTTAAGAGGTTTGAGTCATTCGAGTTGCGCGAAATTGTCTTTGAGGGCAAATCTACCCTTGCGTGTACCTATTGACTCATTTGAAACCTTTTAAGTTGGAATGAAAGTGATTACCAACACTATAGGGATTCTACTAAAAGTAAATATAATTTCAGAAAGAGGTTATTTATAGTTTGGTAGACTGTAAACTAACTGCGGAAATGCTTTTTTAGAACCCATGAGACCTTCAAGTCTCTTTGGGAAGAATTTTTAAATGAATTAGTTTGATAAATTTTGATTGAAACCGAAAGATAAACAATTAACTGAGATGTAGAAAACTTTAAATTATAAAGTTTTGAACAAAATAGCTTTGAAGTGAAAGGAGATTTATATTAAATTTTAGAATATTAGCCTAGAAATAGAAAGTACAAAGTAACTTGAATACAAAATGGAACTTGCTTTTTAAGCTTTTGAGCCTAGAAGTCGTAGGCGTTGTAGGTTAGAGTTGGTTTTGTTTGATGTTATTTTAATTTCAAACCGCATTACATCTGGTTCAGTTAGATAAAGCCAAAAACCATCTTAAGCCAAGAATAGGTAATAGGTACAGAAGAACTCAATAGGTATTATACAGCTCATGGGACTTTCAGATTTTTCCATCTTTTGAACTTCATTGAGGAATTGAAAGTAAACACATTTCGGAAACAAAAACAAAAAACAACATCAAACCACCTGAAAAAATAATTTTTCTGGGAAAGTTGCTCGTTTTAGATTATCAGGATTTAAGCCTACAGATAAAATATACCAAAGTCAAAACATCATCTTTCTTCCCAATATAACTCTACGATAACTTTTGTTCTACCTTTTCGACCTGATTTAGGTCATGTCACACGTTTTGAATCTACGTCACCGGCTCACCCCATTATTACCCCCATGAAACGTAGGAGTGAGTAAAAAGTCAGGTAGGAATCGTTTCAAATAACAAAAAAACAATATACAAATGTGTTCCAATATTCCAAATACAATTCCCTTACAATTTCCAATGAATTATTTACTTTCCCCCTTAAGAGTCCCTTAAATTTCTCAGCTCTCTCTCTTATATCATACAACAAATCAACAAAATACAATAATGGAGAGAAAGGTTCATCATTGAAAAATCAATTTCCATGTTATTTAATGTAACACCGGTAGTAATAGTAGTAGTCTCACTACATGCTTTCAAACATTCCATCTCAAGTATTATTATTTGGAATAACAAGAGTAAAGAAGACTTTCGAATGAATTCTTGTAGTTAAAATAGCCTTTAGTTGTGAAGTTGTTGTACAATTATTTTAGTTTGAGTTCTCGGATTCTTTTGAAAGTCTCTTCTTTCTGGCTGCCTTTTCCTTGCCTGGGAACCCATTTTATTTTGACAGATGAACCTGACATCCAACTCACTACTCTTCACGTTAAGTGTTCTTTCTCAAACACTGTGTATGTAATAGCAGTGTATATAGGTACTCTGTGCTTCCTGTCTACTATTTTATATACTAGTCCCTTGGCACAGTTCAAGTTTCTAGGAAACTCACTCTTCTTTTTCTAGTAGTCTTTTCGAATTGCACTCACTCCTGAGTGTTCATTGCAATCAACCTCTTCACTCGTGAGCAAAATGGAAGGAAGTGAAATGACTAATGAAAACAAAAATACGTTTTACTTTCTCTCCTTTTTATTTCTTTTTTTTTGAGAAACCTACAGCAGCAGCTTCACTTTGCTAAACAAATGAACTAAATAAAACTTGTTGTGACCTCAGGCTAACTAAAAGTAGAAAACATGATCCATCTATCATTGTTCCTCTGGGGTTTGGACTAAAACAGAAGTTTTTTTTGAGTTGTAGAATACTTTTTACATTTTTTAAACGACTAGTCATTTATCTTTTGGAGTTTTTCTTCAATTAATAAAGCATGTCAGTAAGAAAAAAAACATGTTCTTCCTAAATACCCCAACGGAAGTCTTTGGTTTATTCAAGTTGATGAATTAAATAGCAAAAATGAGCAAACACGGATCTAAAGCTAAACCATACTCGTTTTTTTTAAATGAAATCTACCCAAAATTTACATCATGACCAAAAAAACACGAAAAAAATTTCCCTAAAAAATCTACCTTGCAATTTTAAACCACATTTCAAAACCAAACATTGTTTTTGTTTAACAAAAAGTCCCTGTATTATGCAGAGATACCCTTAATCATCAAATACACTCTAATATCTTCACATTCACACTGAAGAAAATCTCATGAAATTTTAATTGGATTAGGATAACACTAAACAATAAACTACAAAAAGCTAAAAAAAACATCTACCTTGTATTTTCTTATCTTGAATATAATCCATCGCTTCTCATAGCCGCTTAAGTAATCTAAATAATTAATGCAATTAAAATTAATGGGCTAACCATATCACTTAAAGCCTATACTAACCATTCCACCATATCGTTTTAAGCATCTGTGTACATAATAATAATAATATACATACTTATCTCATCTACTACTTGATAAATTACATGTAATTTCGTAAGAGTAGTGAAGCGTTATGATATTATAATACGGTTTTGATCATGATGATGAGGATGATACTGATTAGGGTCTACCTACTGGTACGGTGTACAAACTCCCCTATGAAATCTCAAGTATTTCTCCCTCATGTATCTATTTAGTACTTTGAAACACCTATAATACCTAGCTGTTTACGTAAATTTCCTTTCAAACCTTAATTGAATTGACTGATGTTATCTTGCTCTTCAGAGTTGACTTGCTTTCCTTTATTTATTGTGTAGTAAATTATTTATTAAAGTTAGACCAGTATGGCCAAATGAGAGAGAGATGGAAACTTTCCTGCTTTTCATTTTCCTCTTGCATTAACTTCAGCCTTTTGCAAAACTTACCTTGTGTACCTACTCTTGATTCATTATGCTCTAATTAAACTGTAATCAATAGAAACGATCTCGCTCAAGCACCTTTCCAAGTTTTAGATTATTTCAGAACTCACAAGTTGTAATTGGCTTGATGGAATTTCTAGTCATCAATAGCAGTTAATATTCCTAATTCGTGGGAGTACCAATAATATATTATGTCATTTTCCTTTGCTCTATTTATACCCAAAACTTTGCAAAATTGAAATCTCTTGAGCTTTGATTTATAAGTGTAGGCATGTTTGCCCAACACCCCTTTCACCTTTGATAAACAACCATTTAAAACACACAAATACATTAATAAAAGACAACATATACGTAACATATTCTAACTTTTCTGTTAAGTGGCAGAGATAATTAAAATACGAAATTCTAGCATTTGCTTAAAACACAAATTTATTTACTATACACAAGGAACTTTGAAGCTCTTTCAGCCTGAATTAAGTAAACAGTCTGGCTTAATGAATTTAATAACGATTTTAATCTTAACAGTTTAAATTTAATCGAATAGTTTTAATGAACAGCAATCTAAAGCTAAATACCCGAACTATTTTTTATAATTATCTGTAGAATAAAAATAAGTTGTTAAGCAGAGTTTAAGCAGCCTTATGACACACTTTTCAGTAATTTCCATTAAATATTACGAGAAATTAATCTAGGTAAATTTTACCTTAAAACGATGTAAAGATTCCACCAAGTCGCGACCCATATTAATTAATTGTAATAACCCCTGTTCAAAGCTTGCCTTCGAGAATTATCCCATTTGCAAGTCAATATACGAATATAAGTGCGACGGAACGAAGCATTACACAGGGCATAACACATTGGGTTAATAGTAGAATTAATATAGCAAAGGTAATAAGCAGCATCCCACAAACCCTCAGGGATTGCGTCATCATCCACCATGATGGTTTTCAAAAGGACAAGAATATTATACGGGGTCCAGGTGATAACAAAGGCTAACAAAATCGCTGAAAGCGTTTTCGCTGCTTTTTTCTCTTGTTTCTTTTCCTGGTTCTTCTTCTTTTTCTTCCTTGGTTGGTGTACAGGTACTGCCGAAGAAGAAGACAAAGTCCCTGCTGAACCTTTAGTAGTTAAAGGTTTTGGAATGACTCGAGCATTTAAGGGAACACCTCCAGCAGAAGGTCTTCGAGTACCACTTCCGCCAGCACTCACTGATGCCGGTGAGTCTAACCCTTTAGTTGTTGTAGAATCCGTCGGATTTGATCCAGCTAGTTTAACTTTTTGATGTTGACCTGGTAATTGAACTGGGGGCAAAGGACCAGGATCTTGAATCATACGGATGCTCCCCTTTTGGTTGGCTTCCAGTTCACCCGGGATTCGTATTAAGATTGTGTACACTGACTCACTTGCTGGCAACTTTCCATTTGAACCTGTTAAAATGAACAAAGAAGGATGAAAAAATGAGATTGCCTTTTCTCTCTTCGGTTTTTTTTTTACAAAACACAGTCTAAACTCAGGATTTTTTGGTACTTTTAGTCAAACATTATAGTAAAATCTCGTTTATGACTGTGAGTCGACGAAGCTAATGAGCTTTTTGGACATTGAACAACACAAAATTAGCTGGGAGAGTAGCCAATAAGCATGCAACCTTCTTCGCCATTACCGTTTACTCCAATATTACAAAAACCTTTGGTGATGGTTACAGTAACTTGTCTGTTACTCTTAAGATTTTAACGACCGTCTAACCGTAACATCACGTGAATCTCGTTTTATTTTAGAGTATTCATACGATTTTGAAATTCAGCCCAGGTTTCAAGTATCATCTGGCAAATCTGCGTAAAATTAAGTTTATTGCTCCAGTTGTTTCCATTCGAGGAGTAAAAATTCGCATAGCTGGGAACATAACAGCGCGCAGCGAGGTGTATAAGGTATGCAAACGTGTTTGGAGTACGTAACAAAGCATACAATAAAACCACACTGATGCTACTTAGGCTATAGAAATTTCCAAAATAAAAATCCTACATAATACTTTCTCAAAACACCATTGTACTCAAGGACCACCACCTTCCCCTTATGCGTCAAAAATTTAGCAAGTCTGCAGAATTTACTAACGGACTATTTGTGGTCTTTGATTCCATCAATACGCAAAATCATTATTATTATTATAAAGACCCAATGGATACTAACGCAAATATACGGATATAATCCTTCCTCAAAATCAAAATGATTGATTGAACTCTAACCAGAAGAAACTCAAGCGAGAGTTGGAAATGCTGTGATAAGTTAAAGTCACCATATCGAAAATCTTACTTTTGCTAGAGTCACTCACAACCCCCTAACAGAAAAGAATCATTGGGTTATAGCTAATCGGATTTACTTTTGGTTCGAACATTCTGGAAAAGTTGGCCAGAGAGAGTATTCCAAGTATAAAAAAGTAAGAGCCAAGTCAAACCTCACAAGCTCAAAGGGTCATAGTCAGTCTGTTAAAGGAGATAGCTGAATGTTCGTTGTTAGAGGCTTTTATTGCCTTTTAATGCTAGCAAGCAATAGTTTGGACAATCAAGGAAGACTTCTCTCGAATGTCTTCCAATTAGCCTAGTATTCTAACTCAAATGGCTTGAATAACGAGCTTCCTAAATACCCTATATACTTTAACATGGGTGCTATCAACTCCTCCCTTAAGTTACACTACAGAAGTAAAATTGTAGCGAAAGAAATCGTAAAAGGGAGAGATTCGCTTGGGAATTTTTAGTACAAACTGCTGGGATGAGGCTCATTCTTTGCTGTTGAGTGGTCTTTTGTGTTTTGGTGTAAAAATAATTTAGCTCAAGGAACTTAAACAATATTGAAGAAATAGGGCTTGAAGAAGCAAAAGCAAATTTACTTTTGTTGCTTAAAATTAATTTGGGATTACTTTGGACATGACTTTTTCACATTTAGCTCAAAGGTTACTTTGTAAGGAAAATGAATTTGAAGATAAAACCACGTGCATTTTTGAAAATTAAAAATAATTTCTATTCCAAGCACCATTCTTATTACGTTTTTAATGTCAGAAAGAAGAACATTTTGCATTTTTAAAGTAAATTGCTTTAAAAACGTATTAAAATAGTTAGTTTGCCCTTTCTTCATCTTGGATGAAGAGTAAACTCTGACTGACATGATATTGCTTAATCATGTTCCATTTTCAGTGAAGAAATTTCCTTGAATATAAGGAACCCTTGAACTGCAAACAATATTAAATTTCCAAATTGACTCAGGGGGAAATGATCGATTCTAGAAAAACGTGAAAACCCTTAGTAAAGTAATCGAATAGAGTCTCTAACTGCTGATCTCATCTCAAGCCTTTGACTACTACCTCTACTTAGTATAGTATACTTGAGTACTCAAAGCGTTAGTAAATTTCAGAAGACAGACATGACATAATGACATGGCATTGGAAACTGGCTAGAGGAAAACTTTTTGGAGGTGAAAGTGACTTTGGATTTCAGATCTCTGTGAGCTCTCTATACTGTTTCTCCTACTAAAGCTTTTAGTTGAAAAAGTCCAAAAACTTCTAACAACTCTCTCTCACTCTCTCTTTCTCTATAGTTAACTCGAGGATAGGGAATATGTATTTCTCATCGCATCAATCAGAAGGTGTCAAGTCAAAAACCCTTATTTTCTTGTTCGAGTATTACGTTTTTATGTGTGTTTT
>JAQGAA010001906.1:0-14062 GCA_034696425.1 Isotoma viridis | reverse complement strand
AACATTTTATTTTTTGTGGGTCTGTGCTTTCCTTCTACCTTCTACGTCTCTAAAGTATAAATTTTAACAGCTCTGTATTTTATCAACATTTTATTTTTTGTGGGTCTGTGCTTTCCTTCTACCTTCTACGTCTCTAAAGTATAAATTTTAACAGCTCTGTAATAAAAAAGAATTTTGATTTAATAGATTTTTTGTGGTAGAAGCATAATGAATGACTAAATGAATGAAAAAATTAAAAGCACTAAAGAGTAATAAATGCTTACTACGAATGCTTTCATAAACTAACTATGCCTACCTAATAAGGATAATTGTAGCCTAGATTATCAGGGAGCTATATAATGAACACCCAAAGCATTTTTAACAAATGCTAAATTGCCTCTGCCTAAGTGTTAAAAATTCTTGTAACATTGGTATTCCTTTCTCCATACGTATATGATAGCCATATAAAATTTCGAATAAAAATTAATTAAAAACAGTATTTCTTAAGATCCACCACTACCATAAACTTACTACGAAAAGAAAATATCATTCGGGTAAAATGACTACTCAAACCAAAACCGATATACAGTACAAGTGTGCAAACAAGACATTGTTCTTCCTTCTCTAAAGGATCCAAATTTCCAAATTCAGCCATAGCGCACCGCATGAGTGCATCCAAGAAGGAGGGGGTGTAATATTACAAGTATTAAACTATTATATAAAGAAGGTAGGGTTCAATAAGGAAACTATGGAAACGACGGTATAGTAATAGTAGTAATAATAATAGTAATAGTAAAAGGTATAGAATATTTCTTGTGTACGACATACAAGTTGCACTCATAATAACATCTCTGTGTTGCTAAGCTCGCCAACTAAAGCCTTGACTTTCACTCGAATTCTCTGTTCTCCACTTTTTCCAACGTTTCACACAGATTCCATGATTTCCCCATTCTTTTCTCGTAAAGGTTTCCGATGCGCTCTTACACATCTTTCCACTACTGTTGCCTCATGCTGGGTATAATATAAATGCTTCTTTTCCCCTAATGCTGCTTCTGGGCTGAATGAGTAGAATGAATGTATCTTCTCTCTAGACAGTTGAAAAACTAGAAATAGACGTTCTGCAGATTGGACCAGTTTAACGGTGAAAGTAGAATTTTGTGTGAGCTTGCTACTACCTACTATATGTAGTAGTGTGTGTATGTGTTTTCTCTACATGGGCTTTTTGAGTGCTTCTTTTGCAGCTGCTCAATGAAACTTTCCCTTTATAGGGGACTGAGTAGAGTTTGGACTTGATGCAAGCCTTAAAGTAGTTTGCTTTCATCGTGGGTTTTTGTATATGGTACTTACTACTGGGAGACGAGTGGAACCAACACTCATGTTTTTACTGTGTGCCTGGTATTTCATTCGTATAAAAAGGGAGATGAATTTAGTTCTCGGTAGCATTGCAAAGAAACGTTCCAGCACGTCGGGACGTTCGTTGTGTTACTTGAATCGAAATTTTGTCAAAAAGGTTTTAAAGCCAATTTAAATTAAAAACAGTGATTTTAAACAGTTATAATTTATTTTATATTGATTCATTAAAACATGGTTAGTTTCACTACAAGTTGTATGTGTATATAAAATGACTTCGACATTAGGAGTTTTTATTTATTTTAAAATTTGAGGTGTGTAGTATTTTTAAATCAATAAAGTAATTTTTGATCAAGAGTAGACTAAATTTTTTGCGAGTTTAAGCTTCAATTATAGTGGCTACTTGTATACATACGGAAACGTTTGGAGCATATTGCAAGTAAGAAAAAGCAATCCTGTTTCTCAATATCATATGGTGTGAGAAAGTTAACGATACCAGAACAGAACTGCAATTCGTGTACTGGGATTAGTTGTGAAAAGGTAAAGGTAATCTTTCTTAAAAAAAATCCTAACTCTCTCGTTTTTATAGCCAACAAAGGAATAATTTCTTTATCTAGTAAAACTTGTAAAATATCTGAAACATTTAAAAATTAAAACTAAAGCAAAAACAAATTAAATTTAACGTAGTCTTTCAATTTTACGACTGAAGCGCATCATTAAGAAATTAATGAAGCCTAATTTTGAATATTTGATTAATTGCTATATATAGATTTGCATGATCAATGACTTCCTAAGCAATCTCCATCTCCAATAAGATATTGTAATATTCGATAAGGAAAGAAATCGAAACTATTTTTTGTAAGAATTATTTTAAGTTAAACAACGTAACTTAGCACAAAACGACGAGCGTTGGCGTAGAACAAAACTCACGCCAACGTTCATTGTATTGTACACGAAGCCGTGCTAGAGAATTAATTGACATGAAAATAAATGTACATCTAGATTGAGGAAATTACTAAATCAAACCACGTAGTCTGTACAGCATTTCTGACAATACAGTTTCATTGAACGAAATTTCTATTCCCAAGTCCATCCAAGTTCCTCTGTAACTAATGAGTGAATGCCATAACCAGAAGAAAAGTTTCCACTTACTAATTTTGTATTCTAGGTTCATTTTGAAAGACACTTGGGAAGGGAGTTGAGACTCTTGTCTCATTTTGATTTGCATAAATAATTTTCTCAAGTTGCACTTCGTGTCTTTCTACTCGAGATGAAAAAGAGATATAAAAAATTGGAAATAACGATGGGTAATTTTCCCTTCCGAATCCGAAGAGATGGAACAACTTTTTTGAAAAGAAAGCAAGTTTTTTCTATGTTCGTCCTCCTGGGTGTTGGTATCCTTGCATGTGTCTTATGCTATGCAACCTACTTCCCTGGAGTGATGTGGATTACACCACCACCGAGTATGTCAACTTCCACGACTAGCAGTAATCGTGTTCTGCCTGAGAGAAAGACTGGATTAGAGAAGAAGCAATCTCCTTCCGGATCTAACAAACTCAAGGACTTTTGGAAATTCTGGAGTTCTTTCTCTTCTTCCTCTTCTAAAAAGATGAATGAGTCCGGAAAGTCTGTGTCTAGGCGTTTTTCGATGACACCAGGTGAGCATAATGGATATCTGCTGACTCTGATTCTCATATTCTTTCTTTCCTTAGAGACTCAAACTACTTTATTTTCCGATTTTTCTTTGACATGTGAAGAATGAACACTTTACTAACATGCATGATAATGCACTTATACATGAATTATGATAATGCCTTATGGGAGATGATATCGTTGCTTTCTGGGCTAAAAGCCAAGTCCTAATTTATGATGTGATGTTAAATAATTAGTCGATTTTCTATGATTTCACTTGCTTTGTAAAATTTTGATACACTTAGTTGAGAGTACTATGAGATGATTCGACAACCAGTACAGAATCAGTGATATAAGAAATAGACTTTCGGATCTAAATGGATTCTTACCTTGTTTTTTTATTGAATAAAATTACATTTGCATCTCTTTTTTTCATTTCGCTTTTTATTTATTTGTATAACAATGTTCTCCAAGCATAAAAAGTACAAAAAGGTTGAAAGTACATAAATATTATATATTCAAGATGATTGAACTTTTGAAATATAAAATTGCTCTACCAATTTAAGCAATTTTGTAGAGCAATTTTAGATTTCAAAAGTTCAATCATCTTGTATATATCTACAATGAACCATCTCAGGTACTGATTTATGCATCTGAAATCTGAGAATTCAAAACAAAATATAAAAAACTAGCTTTCATCTTCACGGAGTTTAATGAAGGAGTATATAGAGTCATATTAACGAAAGTTGTTTTAGGCAAAACCAACATTATAATTTAGTTCCTCTGCTAATTCTTTTTCCATTTCCTAAATCAATAACAATAAGTCTTGTCTTCTACATTGAATTTATTTTTGACTTAAACATCATAGAAATCTTTCACCTAGAAAAAATTATTCGATTCCATACTTTTTTCAACTATTGTTTTATTCCACTCACAAGTGACTAAACTAAAGTCAAATATTAAACAAAAAGCGAACAAAAGTTCAACACTTCTCTGTTTGCTTTCCCTTTGATTCAGATGTATAGAAATACATATAAACCAAGGTGAAAGTGCCTAAGAAAAGTAAGGGAATAAAATATTACAACCCCATTTTGAATTTGTAGCATTCTATACTATAAGCTTATACGGTCTAGTAGAATAATAATACTTCATGAAGGTGAGAAAAGCTTATAAGCAGATCTTCCATAATATAATTCAAACGTCCTTTGGTCTTTCTATCGTAGCCGTAGAAGGAAAGGATGTACAAGGACTCAGCGAAGAAAGACGAACATGCAATTTCCCCAGACTAAATCCTTTTGATCCTTCAATCACAGAATTTATCAAAGAACCACCTAATGTCAACTGCTATGGCCAAAATCCTCTAATTTTCAGGACAAATTTTCAAAGTAAATTGATACAAATAAAGAAGTTAGAGAATTGGACTTGCTGTTATAGAACACTCACCCGGGGCAATGCGTCAGATCACAATGTCAGGTAAAAAACGTCTTCGAAACGGTTGTTTTGTTTTAACAAAACGTGTTTCCTTTTAAACTTTCTTTGTTAAAACTCTATCATTGTTTTCTGCAGATATTCTAAGAAATGCTTCCCAATAACAAAACGAGATACAGAAGTCCCTTCCAGTCATGAGTTTATTTCTGTAAAATGTACTCCGACACCTTCATCCAATTCAACTCATCCTACCCCTTATACCAAATTAGATTCAAGTAGTACAGATAGTTCAGTGACAACTTCATTTCACAAAGACATGTTCGCCTTTGTTCCATTCAAACCTTCAGTTGAATCGAGAATCCGTACTTACGAATTAAATCGTCAACAGAGAAAAACAAAACATCCGAATCCTAATGAAGTAATTCACCCAACTGTTATAAATGAAGATAGACTGAGCGTGTTAATCCTAGGTCTGGATGCCCAATCACATATGAACTTTATCCGTCAAATGCCACAGACATATAATTTCCTTGTGAAAAACCTCTCAGCAATTGGACTTCATGGCTATACCAAAGTAGGAGATAACACATTTCCTAACGTGGTGCCATTACTTAGTGGATTAAATGTTGGTGAATTGAGGAGAAAATGTTGGCCTACGAAACTTTCTTACTTTGATGGATGTCCTTTCATATGGAGAAAGTTTGCCTCACAAGGATTTAGGACTTCATTTGCTGAGGACTCTATTTGGATGAGCACATTTCAATATGAAAAGAGAGGATTTCTTAACCCACCAACGGACTACTACTTCCATCCTCTGAGTCTCCTTATGGCCAAGAAAATTGGACATGAAACTTGGGGAAACGCCAAATTATGTTACGGTGCGATCTCACAATTTTTTTCGTTATCTGAGTCTTATGCTATTGCTATTATAATAACTGTATATAACTTTCTATTCTTAACAGGTCCCCGGTTGGCATTTGAAGTACTTCTAGATTACATTGTTAAAACTGCCGTTAGATTTAAGAACAAATTATACTTTCAGTATGTTTGGGCTAACTCTTTGTTCCATGATTATTTAAATAACCCAAAGTTAGGTGATGAACTCCTTTACCTCACTTTAGAATACTTAAATAGAAATGGTTACATGAATAATACTATATTCCTTCTTCTAAGTGATCACGGAATAAGATGGGGATCTATCCGGAGTACATACCAAGGTAAAATTGAAGAGAGAATGCCCGTAGCTTATTTTGCATTCCCAGCTTGGTTTAGAGCTAAGTATTCCCAAGCGATAGGAAATCTTATGGAAAATTCTGCAAGACTTACAACTCCATTTGATATTTATGAAACTCTCTTGGATATTTTAGATTTAGAAAGAATAAGTACAAAAGCTTATGTTGAAAAAGTAACCGTTGGTAGTAATAAAGGTGGTAATAAGTTTCCCAGAGGGATTAGCCTCTTTCGACCTATACCCTTGAGTCGAACGTGCAAAATGGCAGGGATTGAAGAACACTGGTGCGTTTGCCATTCTATGAAAGCCATACCAAGAAATAGCAGTTTGGTGAAAAATGCTGCAGAATTTGTAGTTAGTGATATTAATAAATCTTTGAAAAAGTTTAGTTCTTGTGCCAAACTCACATTGTACAAAGTTAATGAAGCCATGAGGAAAATTGATGGAGATGTTGATCATGGAATGGAATTAAACTTGAATATTAGCAATAGAACCATGAGGTTTGTACAAAGTAAACACATTGTTAATAAGAGTGATAGTAAATCAAGAATTTTGTCAGTATTCAATTTACAATCAACTAATTCTATCAGCTTGAATAAAACTTCTGATATTAAGACTGAACAAATAAAAATAAAAAAAGACAATGAAAAACAAATTCAGTTGCAAATTACATTAGTGACAAAGCCAAGTGATGCTGTATTCGAAGCTACTGTGTATGGAAGTTTTAGTGGAAACTCGTGGAAATTATCTGGCGATATTAGTAGACTTAATTTGTATAGAGAGCAAAGCCTGTGTATTAAAGATTACATTGCACAAAAGTATTGTTATTGTCTAGATCAGGTTGAAAATAATCTGAATTGAATATAATGATAGTAGATTAAGCTTATAAGTTACCTATTTATTATGTGTAATATAACTGAAACGACTTAATGAACTTGTAACTAAACTACTTTATCGATGAATTAAAAACTGACCACATCAAATTATTCGATTCAGCGGCATACCACATACGAAAAACGTGCTTTCATAACTGCATGCATTATTCCGGAAATCCGGATTGCTTCATTTCCGATCGTTAGGACATATATTCGTTTGAATAGCTCAAGGATCCGTAATCGGTCCAATTTTGTTTGACCGCTCGGAGGTCATAGCAGGTCACAAAGATTTTTTTTGCTGATGATATTGCCAAAAATCAATAAGTGATGTGATGAAAATTATATGACAATGATTGGAATAAAACCCTACTTTATTTATGGTCTTTAGCGATCCCCACGGTAAGTTCTAACAATATTTCAACCATTTCTTCTGATAGTTCTGATGCTTATACACTCTAAGTAGTGTTTCGGTCTTTAATTGCTTATGAACTTATGGCCGGATGAAAATTGAAATTATGAATCACATTGTAAAAAGCTTTCGTCTATAGTTTCATCCCTATTAGAACATTTGTTAAGATTTAAAAAAAAGTTATTCCTGCTGATAAAAGTTAATTTATCTGATGCTTATGAAACCCTGAAGCTATTAACTTTAAGTAATGAGTATGCTAATAAGATGTAATGATTAAGGCTCAAAACTAAAGTTATCCTGTCTTAAAAGCTCGTTTACCTATATAGTCTTGCAAGACTTTGTACCCCATTTAGTTAACTTGACAGAGTATGTCTTCTCTAAACTTTTTCATTCCTTTTCAAATAATCCCATTGTTTCACTTTGGGATTCTGTACCATATGAATTTAAAATTTGTGAACATTTATTCCATTTTAAGTAGAATGTGGTTTCACGTAGAGAATTCTAGCTTCACATTTACCCTCCTGTTTTCATCGATATACTTTTAGTTTTGATTGCTGCTGTAAATTTCTCTGTCACTGACTCCAATTTACTTTAAGTCGTCGGAAGGAAATCAGAAACAATCATTCCTATCTGTTAACTTTCAGACAATAAAGCACATTATTGTTACAATACGGTGACATTTTTAATAGAATGAGTAGCTTTAGAAGTTTTGTAAGTAGTTCGTATCTAATTAAGAGAAAGCCTCTGATCCAAGCTGTCATAAATCCAATCCACCCAAAAAAGGATTCGAAGTGTCAAAAAATAAATCTTTGTTATCAACAATGATTCCGATTAACCTAAATTTGACTACTCTTATTAATGCTTTGTATATAAAAATTGAAGTATTAATCCATAATACTTATCTTTTGGATTTTTGTAGAGATAAGAATTCCCTAATAGTCCCTGGCCATGAAGCTCATTACATTCCTGATACTGCTAGTATCAGTACCATTCATTAATAAATGGATTAATATTCCGACCACAGAACAATGGGATGCGTATGTAAAAAATATTGCCTCACAGTAAATTTAGTTTTACACAGGTATTCAGTGTTTTATAAAACTTTGAATAAAAAATATATAGATTAGATATAGAATTGACGCATTTTAAAATTATAAGGAAAACGGATTATCTTTAAAATTTTTCAATTAATCTAAACCATCCAACTGGTGATGTAAAAGTTTAAGTAATTAATAATTTATTTATAATGTTAATTTCTTTTCGCCGTCCGTACCGAAAGGACCTTGCAAATATCTCACGATTGATTTTTAAGGTTAAAATGAACAAACTTTACATTTTCGCATTCTTCGTCTCATTAACTGGGATAAATTGCAGTCCACCTTTACAGTTAAAGCCTCTTAGTGGTCCTTCAATTGGAGAAAATGACTTTAGATCCTTAAGACAAAATCCGGTATCCGTTCGTCTTCCATCTTACGTAGTTCCAGTTCACTACGACCTTGAAATAAGGCCTATTATCAATGCAAATGACACCGATCCTGAACAGTTCACAGCTCCGGGCATAGTTTCCATACGTTTAAAGTGTATTACACAAACAAATAATATTACATTACACTCTGTTGAAACTGTAATAGATCAGACAAAACTGAAAGTAAGTCTAACTTCTTGCCCGTAAAAGCATAATGTACTCCTAATGCCCCACGTTACGGAATTTTAGTTGTAAGTTAGTAATTGTAATAATAAATTATAACTTTGTCTCAAAGGTCCTGTCTTACCCCAGTGGAGTAGAAACTCCAGTTACTGGACTAACTGAGGACACTAGTATTTCCACAATCACCATAAATCTGTTCTCAGAACTTGTCCCAGGTCAAGAATATATTTTGACCATACCTTTTACTTCTCTTGTCAACGACAAACTTGAGGGATTATACAGAAGCTCTTATGTTGATGCTAATGGGAATAAAAGGTATCGAAAGTAGCTAAATTGATGGAATCTTGTTTTAAATGTCACTAATTATTGCCTGATTAAAAATTAAAATGGTAATACTCTAACTGTAGATGGTTAGCTACAACCCAGTTTCAAAAATATGGGGCACGTATGGCGTTCCCATGTTTTGATGAACCTGCGCTAAGGGCTACTTTTAACATAAAGATTGGTAAAGCAATTGGCTACCATACATTGTGCAATTCACCAATTAATAGCACAGTACCCATGTAAGTTTCTAATTTTCGAAAACATGGAAATGTATTATTAAGGAAAGTGCACATTCATTTTTATTTATTTCAGTCCTGGTCTGACTGATTGGACATGGGATATCTATGATACAACGGTCAGTATGCCGACGTATCTAGTTGCAATCATTGTCTCCGACTTTGTATCAGTAGAAGCTCCAGCCGAATTATCCAATTATGTTGTGAAGGTATTGTAACAAGAATTAACTTAAGTTCAAATTTGATTCCTAATTGTGTTTTTAATTTAGTATTAATGATAAATTTTGTAATAGTAATAGTAATAAATAAATCTCACATTATTGTATAGACTTGGGGTCCTCCAACAATAACCAATGCTCAAACTGGTGAATTCTCGGCTTTTGCAGCTGGTGGGTCACTTTCTTTAATAATGTAAATGATTGTTTCAGCATATTTTAATAATAAAGGAATTTTTAAATTTTTTATGCAGCAAAGATTTTGGCCTTTTTTGAAAACTATTACAACTACACGTATCAATTTCCTAAGCTGGATTCAGTTGCGGTACCCAATTTTGCTGCAGGGTGAGAAATACATGTTGTAACTAGGTAGATATTATTTCCTGTACAGTTTCTGTTAATGATTTTATTCATCAAATAGCGCAATGGAAAATTGGGCACTGAATACCTATCGTATTAATTTGATGATATGGTTTGAAGGCGAATCAACTCAATTCGAACAATGGCGTCAATCTGCAGTTATTGGTACACTACTTTAAGAACTATTCAAATGTTGACAGAAAAAGTAATAAATTAAAATGTTGAACTAATGTTAATTTTTAAAAGCTCATGAAATTTCACATCATTGGTTCGGTGACCTTGTTACTTGCAATTGGTGGAATGATATTTGGCTAAATGAGGGTTTGTTAAAATTCTGATTATACTTTTTGGTTTCGAAAGTTAAATAGAAAAAAGTAAACTCTCCTCTTACACTCTTTTTTTTGACATAGGTTTCGCTCGATACACTCAATTTATTGGTGCAAATGCAACTGGAAAGGACTTCGGGGTTTTAGATCGATACACTTTGGATGTCATTCAGCCAGCTATGGACTTTGATGTCACTGCAGCTTCCAAACCTGTTCGAAGCAATGTGACTGATCAAGACGTTGACATACCCTCTAGAATCGCTTATGAAAAAGCAGCTGCTTTGATCAGGATGATGCAGGCTTTCCTTACCGAGGAAACTTTGATAGCAGGATTGAGGACTTATTTGAAGACACAGTAAAGGCAACCATTCTTAAAGCTTCTTTAATTAAAAGCTTTCTGTGCAACTAATTTCTTAAATGTGCCTTTTTAGCGAATATTCCAATACTGTCCAAGACAACCTTTTTACTCAACTTCAAATTCAAGCTAATGCTGATGGCACTTTGACTGAATTCACAGTAAAAGAAATAATGGGTATGTTTGAGAATATTTTAGAATAAATACAAATATTTGGAAAATGGTTAGAATAGGATTTCATGCTTATTTCTTTAGACACTTGGACTCTTCAAACTGGGTTCCCCTTGATTCGAATCAGTAGGGCTGGACCAAATGTTATTTATACTTCTCAGGTACTTTCACCAGAAAATATTTACTTTTTAAATAGAAAGATTTTTAGCTGACGATAGAATAAAGGTTAACAAAATTTAACTTAGGAACGGTTTATGATCCCAAGTCAAAGACCTTTACTTCAGGATGCCAACACTTTGTGGTTTGTCCCTATCTCGTATGCGACCAAATCTAATCCTGACTTTTCATCTGCTAATTGGCAACCAAAATTTTGGCTTGATAACTTAACACTTGTCACTTCCCGTGTAGTTGAAAATTCTACTGACGAATGGATTATTGTTAATCCAGATGCAAGATGTATGAAATTTTCTTGGAGTTTATTCTTTTAACTTTTATAATTGTTAATACCTATAGCCTATAACGATGTATCATTTTATTTGTGTAGACTACTATAGAGTTTTGTATGATGATCATTTTTTCACACTTATCAAGTCACAACTAAATGAAAACCATTTAGCAATAAGTCTCTCCTCCAGAAGTCAACTGTTTGATGATTATTTCAAAAGCAACGCTGCAGGTATGAAATATTAATCTTTTTTTATTAAGTTAATACATACACATTTTGTAGCTTAATAGTTTTTGAGCTTGAATATTATTTCCAAGAATTGCATTTAAATCCTGTGATATGGGAATACCGATGATAGATGCTTTAGCTAATTGGTTATTTTAAAATTGGATTTGAATGTTTATATCCTCAGGTTATGTCAACATTAAACAAGCTTTAGACTTAACCCTATACTTAGAAAATGAATATGAAAACACTGTATGGACAACCGTTTTTAACAATGTGAGACAGCCTTACAGGCTATTACAAGATACGAATGCAACAAATGGTTTAAAGGTGACTTTTTCTAAAACGTAATATTTTGGTCTTAAAATTAAATTTGATTTCTCATCTAATATTAATAACCAAAATCTTCCTTGCAGGCTTATTTATTGCAAAAGGTTACAGGATCACTAAATAGAGTCGGATGGAACCAGCAAATCACTGACGCCCCTGTGACTGTAATTTTAAGGAGTCAGCTCGTCGACTGGGCTTGCTCTCTTGGATCAAGCAATTGTACGACAAACGTAAATACCCTAATTTCAGCGTGGCTGGCGGATCCTATTAATAATAAGTAATTTTATTACTTTTATAAAGAATTGCATACATTTTTAGTGTAGAATGAAATTAAAACATCCAATATATTTAAGGGTACCTGCTGATATCCAACCAACAATATTTTGCTCTGCAATTGGTATGGCTGATGCTAGCAACAATATAATTCGACAACGAATTTCGGAAGAGTATCAAAACGCGACAAGATCAGAACGGCAGCAGTTATTTGTCAATGCTCTTGCTTGTGAAACTAATCCCACTGAACTTGCACTGTGAGATTATCAAGAACTAATTTATTTTTCTTATTATTAATTAAAACTCAAAATTGTCTTGGCTTTTACTCATTCATATATTGCAGTCTGATGAACCAAACGATTTCTACCACTTCAGCCATTAAGAAAGAAATTCATGGAGTTTCTCTGCTGCAAAAAATTGCAGAAAATCCAGATAATCGGAGAGATGTTTTGTCATTCTTGGACACCAACAAGAATGCAATAATTTCAAGGTGAGTAAAGTACATCCATATTCCGAAACGTAATTACTCATATTCTTAACCCTAACTACGACAAATGATATTTTAGCTGGATCGCATTCTAATTCAAATACAAATTTTGCATGATTTAATACAAATTTTATTACGTTTATGTGATTTTAGTCTTGGAGAAAATGCTTTAAGCAGTGTAATTTCAACCATAGCATCCTATACAACAGACGAAGTTATTGAAACTGAGGTAATATAAATATGTTCCCAAATTGGTGACTGAGTAAACATTTTCTTATAATAACCTATAAGCAAAATATCAATCTCTTTATAATTAATTTTTTGTCTTTAGGTCAACGATCTTATTGAAAAATTTATTGCCGAGGGTGTCTCAGCCACAGTTCAACAATTATAGCCAATTTACCATTTGTCGTTAATGCAACTAATTAATAAAAGCATGAAACTATTAAAACTATCAAAATATAAAATTATATTTATGAATGACCCAAGTCAAAGCCGTTAAACCTGAGGGCGTGGTTTGAATACAAATGAATGTCAAAAAATGGGGAAAAAGGAGCTCACTGTAGCGTTTACGGTGGAATGACCAGAAACCAAGAACCTTTACATAAGTAATGTTCATTCGTAATATAGAGTTGACCAGTTGAGGTAATGAAGCAAAATATCCTCCATGGATGTTATCAGTACGACCTTTCGAGTATTTGCAAAGTAAAGCAAACATAACAGAACAAAAGCTTAGGATTAAATCATACATGCCTGGATTGGATTATACAAAGATTATGATCAAAATGTTGATCAGGTTGTAAACTTTAAAAAAACACAATATATACAATATATATCAATCAACATCAATCATCCATGAATTTGCCATAATGAATTGAGTTGCGGACTTGACTAAGATCTTACTCTCACTTTTAAAAACTCTAAAAACTTTCTAAAAGTTTAAATTTAACAAAAATGAAATTCTTATTTATTTCATTGAAATCATGCATATTTTTCTTCTTGTTAAAAAAAGTTCATGCTGGACCACCGCTTCAGTTAGAAACTCTGAACAATAATGTTCTTCCGTTTGGAGATGAAGATTTGGACCTTCAAAATCAAATGGCTTCTGCTGTACGACTTCCATCTAATGTTATTCCAATACATTACGATATAGAGCTCAGACCAATTGTAAACCAATCTGAGGCTGATCCTGAACAATTCACAGCACCAGGGAAAGTTTCCATACGCTTGAAATGTTATTCAGCGAGTAGCAATATAACCCTTCATTCAAATCAAATTGAAATTCAGCATGATAATGTTACCGTAAGTTTGGAAAGCCTATAAGGTTTAAAAAGTTGGAAAACGAGAATTAACTGTATACGACTGATGATTGTAGATTACACGAGTTTCGAATGGGGAAATCATTGCAGTCGATGGGTATTCAAATGACACTACTGTATCAACATATACAATCAACCTGTCGTCTGAATTGGTCTTGGATGAGGAATATACGTTAACGATTTCATTCATTGCGCTTGTTGGTAACAGGCTTAGTGGGTTGTACAGAAGTTCCTACATTGATGCTAGTGGGAACCGGAAGTAACCAAGATTTTCTGAAAAATATTTTGCAATAATTTAAATGCTAGAATAATAACAATTTTAAACCTAATATTCTTAAATGTAATAGATGGCTAGCTACAACCCAGTTCCAAAAACTTGGAGCACGTATGGCATTTCCGTGCTTCGATGAGCCTGCATTGAAAGCTACGTTTAATATCACACTT
>JAQGAA010001905.1:0-14062 GCA_034696425.1 Isotoma viridis | reverse complement strand
TGGAAATAATATTAGAGTCTCATGTTTTTATTAATCTGCTGCGCATTCACCGTTGTCCTAATGAAATTTAGTATTCGTAAGAACACAATTTTGTAGTCCTCGAGCTCGTATAATAGTGAAGTGAGTATCTCGAAAGAATCATCGTTTTACATTAAAGAAATTTTTTATAATTTTATTTCATTCATTCTGTTGTGCAGACACGTAAAAATATTCATTCAAGGATTCACATGCAGTACGTTTGAAAATTTCTGAAGTAGAAGCAAATAATTATTTGAAACAGCCTTGTGCAGTAAACAAGTAAACTTTTATTCTATCTCTAGAACGTGGGTGTTTTAATTGCAACTTCAGGCTCTACTAATCCTCTAAGCAGACGATTTGCTACTAATGAAATGTAGCGAGTATTATAAAAAATGGTATAGCATGGCATTTGGCGTTTTTAGAAGAAGTATGATAGAAATAAAACTGAAAAAATGTAAAGAATTTAAAGAGTAAAAAGCTTGTTATTAAGAATTCTAAAAAATTAATTATGCTTGATACATTATTACAGATTATTCCTGCGCTCTTGTTGGTGATATTTTGTTACAAGGATTTCTCTACATCTCAGAAAACTACTTTGCGTTCTATTCTAATGTTTTTGGTTATGTGACGAAGGTAAGCTTTATCAACTTTACTAATAATATTTTATTACAAGAATTTATATGTGTATCCTTAGCATAAAAGTACAAGAAGCAACTCCGAGAAAACATAGCATTAGTGTCGAAGCTGGAGTACTGCAGTTTATGCAAATAATGTAACCCTTATTCAGATATATAACATAAATCCTCCATCAGGTGCTGGATGAATGGCTTCTTTGCTGCACTGTACAAAATAGTTAAAAAGATTAATGGATTTGAATTTTATTCAGTTTCGTATTTTTTCATAGAAAAGTTCCAAACTCAGAAGCACATGTCTTAATCGTAATACCTTCTTAGATAAGATAACTCAAGAATCTACAAAATTTCAAATACAACTTTTGCCTTTGTATAACCTCAAACTGTCTAATCCATTCAGAATTAATGTCATTTGTCAGATAAATTGGTATGCAAAAGTACAAAGTTCAAAATAAATTAAATGCATACCTTTCAAATTGATTGATACACTTGTGCTGAGAATGCACTTGAGACGGTACTACTGTAATTCTGTCGCATTACATATCAAACAGGATTGAGAAGACTTGAATTTTGCAAGCTTTGAAGAATCCTATTCATCCATAGTAATAGTTCGAGGATCAGGAGCAGACTGTATAGCATCCTAGTGTTAATGTTGAGGATGACTTAAAACTTCAAAAAAGCTACTTACACGACACAAAGTATAATCCCCGAATCTGAATTGAATGGAGAAATATTATTCGGTGATAAAATATTGCTGAGGCTTACACTTTAAAGAGATGAGATTCCCTTTGGTGACTCGTAGTCTCTCTTTTAAAATGATGTTAATGCCAAGTCTGTTGGATTTATCCATTTTGGTACATTTTATTTGCTGCAGTATTCAATCCCATTCAAGAGATTTATCTTCAGTTTCGGCATTCGGGTATACTTAAGCTTGAAGCTAAACATTACTTGGTCTTTGACATCAGAAAATGCTAGAGTATTGTAAATTGTGCTTTTTGGTTAGAGATTTTCAACATATTATGAATGATAATCCGCAAACCAAGAACATTTTTTTATTTCTTCAATGGATTGTTTTACTAACGTGTAACAATTTTTATTTTTAACAGTTGTTAATACCCGTGTGCACGGTAGTAAGCATAACGAAAGAAAAAACTGCCAAAATATTTCCAAATGCTGTGGGCATTTGGACACAGAGTGAGAAACATGTCTTTGCTTCTCTTATTTCGAGGGACACTACCTACAAGTTGATGTACAAGGTGTGGATCCATGCGACTCAGCAAATACCACTTCCAGATTCTGTAAGTTCAAAGCTCAAGCTATTTTTGAATCAGAGACTTATCCTCTGTTTTATATAATACGCCGTATAACTCAGTTTAGAACCCCCAGCGGAATAGTAAAAAGTGTGTATGATAAAATAAATTTAACCTGGAATATATTGCCCTATCCTTTTCAAAAGGTTAAAACAATGAATCCCCACGGGACACTTAAATCGAGTTTTACATTAATAGTTCGATTCTGCTTATAACATGTCCTTGGCTTTTCTCCCTATTGTATGTTACAATCATCTAGCTACATCCTACATCCCAATTCTAACGAAAAGATCCTCTTAGCCTTTGAATGAAATGTAATAATATTTTAATGAAATTGTGAAGCTGTTCTAATAAAACAGATAACATAAAAATAATGAAGTGCCATTTGCAACTTGAAATAATGATGCTATTCTTAGAATTCCTAGAATATCACAAACAAGTCTTTCCCTTGTTTGTGAAAAACTATTTCTTTTGTTGGCAATAACTGTCACCATTTCAAATATATATCAAAAGAATGAAGGCCGAGGACCTCTTTGATGTCTAATAAATTTAATGGACGCATAACTAACCTCATCTATGTGTTTTAACAGGAGAAAGGATTTGATGACACTAGCGGTGACATTGCCATTCCAGACGAGTCATCAGGGGAATCTGGAAGTGGGAATGATTCGGCAATTGAACCTTCATCATGTAGTCCCTCACCCCAAAGTACTCCTGGAATCGAAAAACTTCTTAATCACCTCCAACATGCAATCCCTTTAAACAATAACAATAATGTGATAGATCATAGTCAAGCTGCTCAAATGGAAGATGCCAATGCTTTACATGCCGCCGCACTAAACGACCTTCATAGGGGTATGGTGGACCCATTGGGAAAGATGTCAAATGGTTCTATCCCAAGTCAGACTTACGTATTGAGACCTCCACATCATCGCACATCCGTTAGCACTAATGAGGCTCATCTCAGATCTTTCCCCAGAAGTAAGTTCCTACCTTCTTAATTTTTTTTGTACCTATGCGTTTAAATTTATTCAAACAAATATTTTCGTCTGCGGTCCTTGTGTGGAAACTTTGATATAAACTTTATATTGTTTGATTATTAAATTTTATATATTTGATTGTTTTTCCCAGGTGATGCCAAAGGGAACTCTAAACTAGTTGATCTAATTGGGGTGGGTGGATCCACGAAGACGCCATCACTTCTTATATTGGCAACAGTCCTTCTAGTCATTCTTTTCCTATCTGCTGCTTTACTACTTGTTCGTATTTCTAATCTTCAGCAGAAAATGTCAGAGAGACCTGGGGGAACGCCAACCAGGTATGTTTTTTCTGAAATCTTTTAGCAATTGAATAAAAATTTACCCAAGCTTTCCATTGCAATTTTCTAACATGGTGTCATTTTTCTAATTGAAATAATAGTGAGCAATTCTATGAAGAACTCCTCACATGGCAAAATAGACTACATTCCAATTCAGCTGATGAGATTCATCAGTTTATCGATTCAAATTTGCAGCAAATCGTAAGGGTAAGTCTGTCACCAATTTAAATCGAATTTAAAGTAAAAGTTATGACGTATATTTATAGTAACTTGTAAAATTTTTTAAACAGGTGAGAGAATCCCTTGAAGCACTTTCAAGTCTCTTCATGAACGGGCAGCACAACTCAGTTATAGGAGATCATGGGTCCTCCTCCCATTCGCATTTTACAAATAGAGATGGATAAAAGTTTAAAATACCAGTTTTAGGGATAAAAAGGAAGACATCACATTACGATATTGATACTACTTACCTTGGTTGGCTAAACAATAACATCAAAATTACCGTAACATTATTACTAAAATTAGTATGACGACAAATCAAATAAATATTCTCAGAATTGTCGTGCATAATTAGCTCTTATTTGTTCTTGAAAAACTTCACAAATTAGAATAGTTGACCTGTTTATCGTTCAAAATAAATGTTTCAACGAAATCAACGTCCCATTTATCTCTTTAAATTACAAAGAACAAAAGAACGGAATCAAGTTTCAATTTATGAAGCCAAATGTCTGCCAATCTAAAATGGTCAAAACTTTTAAAAATTCAAATCTATTTAACACATTATCTTCAAACGTATCAAATCCTAATTTTAGTTAAATACTAAAACATCTACTTAATACAATCAAATAACAATTAGCCAATAATATCCAAAAAAGATGTAGTTCAGTAAATTGAATTTAGGTAGTTTGAACAATATTCCGTTAGAAAAGAGCTACATTGCATCTTTCATCAATAGCTAACTATCGTAAGCTGTTTTTAAGACTGATCTCGGTCGTTTTCTTACTGTCAATATTAGGTAGTAGTTCTATGCAATGAGACCACGACCCTCATCAGGAAGAAACCTTCACCGTTTGTTAATACTTAAGAAATAGTTAAACCGCAAAGTACTACTCCTATCTCGTATATAAAACTTATAATATTAGCGCATAAAGAGAGTAGATTCTAGTTAACTTAAAATATGAAACAAGAACTACTATTAATAAACCAAGTTCCAAATCCAAAGATAAAAGTTGGGTGCTAGTTCTGAGAACGGAATAATAAGTATAGGAAACGGGTCGTGAATCATTAATGGTTGCTAAATGTTGCAATTTTTTGTCAATTGTAGCAAAAATTATTAAAATAAGTCAAAGAAGTTTTGTATCGGGTGTAAGGCCTGCTTTAATTTATCTAGATTTACTTAAATGTGAAATTAACTCATTAAATACCATTAATATGGCCTACACTTGTATCAAAAATTATTATTATTTATTGTAATATCGTTTTGTTAATTTCGAAACTTGTTGTGCATAATAAAGAAATTGTAAAACATCATAAACCTTATAAAATAACGGAGCAGAGAACATATCCATTAAATCATTTAGTATTAAGCGTGTGAATTACAGACTAGTGCAGTTATAATTTGTCTCTGTGTTTAAAGAGTCACTTTAAAAAGCACTTGTCAATACTCAGTCAAGATTGATAACTTTATTTGTCTATTATGTCATTGATTTTATATTAAGTTATTTTTTGATAGAATCAACTGTGTAGAAATTGTTGTTTAATATTCTACTGTAAAAGTCAAAAATCATTTGTTATGTAATGTAAAACGAGTGGAATTCATTGTGTCCAACGAAAAGTACTCGAAAGCTTTAATAAAACTACTTTTTACAAAGATTCAAAAATCATAATATTTTATTTGTAAAATAAATCAGCTTGGAATAACTTGTATAACTAGCTAACAAAGATTAGATCCGGTTGTGACCTTAGAGAGTGAGAAATAATTCATATTACCTAATTATAAACAGGCATGTTCATAAAGGACGTTCCAACCTGGAGTGTTAACGAAACGACCACCTGACCTGGAAAAATCATTTTAGGATGTACTTAATGCATATTCGTATAATAGGATTTTCTTTTTAGTCCCTCCCTCTACTATTAATTAAAGCCCACTCCTTCAACATAAATCATAAAGTCAACTATTTAATTAATTAGTGTAGCTTATTCCGAATGAGTTGAGTTCTTTCGTTTCCGAATCTCAACAAGTGAGCGAAATAATATAATCTTAAAAATGCACAATGTCTCTCTTAGTATTTAAAAGATTCTGAATGAAATTTTTAACAGTTGCATTATTGTTCATTTCATAATGAAATGTTTATAAATTACTCGAAACATAAAAAATGATTTAAAGGATATGAAGGCACTTAAGCCTTTCTTTGAAGAATGAGCTTCATTCATTGTTTTTCCTACACTCTTTTTATTACAAAAGTTATCAACTCCATTAACTATTATTGTCTCATTTTTTATCGATTAAATTTTTTACGCTCTTTTTATTTTATAAAGATTTTATTGCCCTTCGTCCCATTCCAATATAATAATTTCATTGCACCATTTTAGTCCCTAAAATAATTATTAAACATACAAATACCATTTTGGAAATAGAAAAATTCTTATTTACAGAAGATGAAAGGGTGTTGGTTTATTTTGGGTGTAACACTCTTCATTAAGGACGCAGTCTCCACAAACTCAACCACTCCTCCCACTTTAAACAAAACTTCTGTAATCCACAAAAATAAGGTATTGTACAGAAAGAGCCAAGTCAACATTTTGTCAGTTCGTCGTCGTAGCTAAGTAGTTTCCTCAGGGCTCCTTATCATATTACTATCAGTCAATTTTAGTAATTAAAAGGTTGCATTTGAATGACTCAAGCAAAGGGAAAGGAATTTTTCTATTTATTTGCAAATAGAGGGTTGAATGGCCATCATTTAATAATGGTGTCACTTTTTATTTAAGAGTGGCGAAGTGAACACGACCATAAGGGATCCACCACTCGCTTTAAATCCAGCTAAAATAGGAGATAAATTGAAGTTAAATGAAGAAGTAGGTTCAAGGCCAATTGTTCATGGGAAAGATGGTTACATTGAATCCTCAAAATGTCCTGGAGTTCAATGCTTCAAACCGAACGGGTTTGAAAAATCCAGCAATTGTACTCCAGAGTATAGAAACGGAACAGTGGGTGGGGGTCCAGATCGTGTTGACACTTGTTGTCCTGTTTGGGTGTGTGAAGGGAAGAATGGAAATGTCTCTACTTTTTCGTCATACACTGCCAGCGCAGCAAGTAAGTAACCGTTAGATTGAATATTAACCCCCTTATCTCAAATTCTTAAAACAGACTAATTGCCTTTGATTTGAAATAGATTTAGTTGGGAATAAGGACCCTCCTCAAAAGAATGGAGGAGGTCAAGGTCAGATGGGAGGAGGAGCACAAGGAGGTCAACAGTCTCCTCACTATGAATATCAAAATATGAAGTCCGACAGCACTAATATCAAAGGTAAGACATAAGAGAAGAGAAGTTGAATTTGCGTTAGTTGTTTAATTGAATCTATTTCTTGTTTTGTGTAGTGAATCCTAACGGGTTGGAACAGGCGGAAGAGAGTTCATACACTTATTCAAATAGTTTTGGAACTACAAATGGGCAACCACTCCCACTACCGCAGCAAACAAAGCAATAACATTTATTCATAACTTTTATTTATTAGAAATTTAATTATTGTACTAAAATATTTACAAAATATCAGTTCATGAAGCAAAAATGCATTATGAATAGCAACTTCCACAAAAAAGGTTGCAAAATCAAAACGCAAGGGTTTCGGTAATTAAAAAAAACATAACAAGTCGTATCAGACCGAGGACTTGGAAAGGAAACTACCATAAATGCAACATAAATACAAAACCTTACATAAATGCTTATACATGTTGGTTAAGCAAACTCCCTATATCGCAATAACTGTCATTTTTTTCATATCCCCATTTAGTTTGTATAACTTTGTACATATTAAAAGACTCAAACTCAGGGAAAGATTATCTATGGAATTGGAATATTTGCAAGCACTACAAAAGAAATTGTGAATTGGGGAAACCAGACTTGCATTTTCGTCCACTTTTTAAAATTAACCCTTAATCAAAAGTTTCTCAGGAAGTCACGTAGATCAAACCAAAAAGTAGATGGGTTAAATAGAGAGGTAAATGCACACGAAATTATAAATTAACCATTTTAACTAGAACTCACCAACTGCAATGTTATTTTATTTTTGCTTTTCATGCACTTGCATATGTGAGACATCAAGATTTCATGTACTTGAGTATAGGTGAAAATTCTTAAATTGATTTTTTTACTAGCTTTTTTGATGTTTTGATTTTCCTTTCGGCAAAAGCTTTTTTTATTTTGTAATGGTATGTTGTTTTGGTTTTTGGATATAAAGATGTGGTAAAAATGTAATGACCTCTCCACCCATTTACCACCGCTACCGTACTTCCTCTTTGACGCTTTCCATTTTTATTTGAAGAAGTGAAATCCTTCATTTGTGGTTATGTTATTATAAGTGCCATTTTAACTGTACGTAAATTAGGTATTTATGTTTCAAGGAAACACGTAATACATTAATTTGGGATTAATCAAATTTGTACAAACTGTTTAGGTTCTTTTTGAATAGAATCTTCTATTAAACTTTGTTGTTTGCACTTATAGTACTTTATTTGAGAGATAGAAAGTTGCAATTTTCTTTCAGTTCCATTATGACTTAATGCTAGATTTAAAAAAAGGTAATTTAAGAAAATATCGATAAAGGGTGAGTTAAACAGGCTTTTATATAATTGTTTTCATACGACTGTTGTAAGTTTCATACGTGAATGATCACATTTCTTCATATAATCGATATTTGAAGCTGCTGTGTCTTGAAACCATGAAGATTTGATTGATTTTGCATATTGTGCATTTTTTACTGTAGAATAATTCAAAAATTATGACATATGGGTGAAAAAGTATTCAAAATTATTAAATGTCAAGAACAATTAGTTTTACTTCTGCAGCACAACAATTTCTGGACACGTCTATTATGAAATTCTAATAGCAATGTCATTTTAATATCTTTCCTTGTGAGGATTTAAAAAATTGAAAAAGTAAATCGATATACGAATAAGATTTTTGCTATTTTCTTTCGTTTCTCGTCTCCCCGTAAATCCTAAGCCGTCCAAAACGTGCTGACAATTGTCTAATTGCGAGCACGAATTATCAGAAATAAAAATAAAAATAGCGTTACAAACTCGACCAATTACAAAGACAGAACATTAAAAAATGTAATCTGGATTTTAATACGCCCAGACATATTCTTCAAAATCATAAAACATATAAGTATAAAAGAAGACTACTTTTAGCCTGAAAGCCCACAATAAAGATACATAATACAATATACATTTCCAACATATTCAAAAACATTATTATTACCAACATTAACATTATATTATTAACACTATCACCATTATAATATGACTGTAACAATTTTACAGTTGTATCAATAACCCCTTTCCTTTTGCAAATTTGCAATGCATAATGAATCATACATAAAATCACCTCACTTCACTCTACTATGCCACTAAGCCAGTGTTACGCTTGCATTCTACCTGTACAACAATAATAGCAACATTAGTTATCATCATCTCTATCAGGGCAACAATGCTAAAACTCTGTATCTTTTAGATACGTTTTCCCATGGAAAAACAGAACTTTATATTCATTCACTGATAGTCGCTCATCAAACCTCAACGAGTTATAGTTTGTTTTATCAGTTCTGTTGTATTCATATAATCGGAATTTTACCCATATTATATCAATCTACCTAGCGAAATATTAAAAAACTCGTAATTTAAAATCCACTTCCCATTGCAATTTAGGGGAGGATTCAATTTCCATCTCCCATCTAATAAAAAAGTTCATCAAGTTAAAAAGGTAAACTTACCCTTGTGAGAAGTTCATTTCCCATGATTGCATTGTCAAGTGAAGTCATTCCCCTGACTTCGTGCCCTTTGTTTTTATTTAATGCAGCAATAATACAAATAATAATAAAAAGCCTTTTAAATACTTTAACTAGAAACTAATAGCTTTAAGGGGTAAAGACGAGAAATACGTGCTCCAATTACACAGTTTTTGCTTAAATTCATTTAACCATACTTAACTGTTACCTCTGTAGACTGTTTGCATACACACAGACGTACATGTACAACAACTACACCTCATTCAGTATAATTGTTGCTTGTAAAGAAACCTTCATGTTGAATTTTGATTGTCATTTATTCTGTATTTTCACATTATTGTTATAGTCGAGATTTACTTTTGTACAAAACTAGCTGTGAAGTTTTTTTTTTACTTGATCGCATGTCATCTCGGTCTTTATACTTACTTGATAGCTTAAGCTAAATAAAAACATTTTTTAAATATTGAAAGTGTGCACTCATGAACACACGTAAATTGTTGTGAGAACAAATAGATCAGTTGTATTCTTTAGTGTTCTCATACAAGCAGATCAAACAGTACAACTGTAGTAATAATAACAAGTGCACGTGAGTAGTTTGGAGATCTTTTGTGTGTAAATTGTTAAAAAATATAAAAAATAGTTGAAGAGTTGAAGTTGACAAGCAACAAAAGCTCGTAAGTAAATGTTATTCGTTGTCAATGTGTATTTATCAATTACAGGTATCTTAAACCTGTGACTTTAGGAGGTTGATGGAGTGAAATGAAGATTTTAGATTTCAATTGATTACTTTTACTTATTATTATTCGTGAGAGATTCATCCATTCTTTGTAATAAATAAGAGAACAAGAATAAAAAAGTGATTGGGATGCAAGGATGAGACTTTCTTAAGGTGAAGAGGGGTAAGAGTGAGACTAGTTTTGCTAGAGACAATTTAACGTTATTTTTATTACCTGAATTTGGTCCACAACAATTAATTTTGATTTAAATGAAAGTGACAGTGAGTGCATGAAAAGGGTTAGCTTTTTGTTGGAATTAATTAGGAAGTAGTTGGAGATATTAGTTGGCTTTTGAGTTACCTATTACTTCATTAGTTAGAGTGGATTAGATAGGAATTGTCGAAATCTTCCATCACCTGTACACATTGGTTTTATATGTGATTTAATTCAGTATTCATTTAAAATCATTAAATCACATAAAATAAAGTAAATAACGGAGGATAAGTAATAAATTCAGTTTCCCTTCCGGTTTTTATTCTGGTACCAGCACTGATAGAAGTTAAAAATATTTGAACTGAAATCTTAATCAACTTGGTGCATTCGTTTTTGTTCAGTAAATATACAATGGCAAAATAATATCGAGGGATTGTTCACTGGAAAATTAAACGGTAAGAACATTTTAAGCGAAACAATTTAACTGAATTTTAATAATTTGCATCCTTTGAAACTATAAGTTTTATTCTTAAATATTAAGAAAATGGGAGCATTCGCACAAAAGACATTTGACAATATAAGTTGACTGTAATAATAAAACACATATTTTATAACATAATGCATTTGCTATCGTAAAATCTGGCAAAATTATTGGAATGAAAATTGGGCTGAATATTAAAAGTGTACAAACTACAGGATATGCAATTTCTTTTTGAAAATTATACAAAATAAACAAATTTCTAAAAATTTGATATGCTTGTCATATATTTATAACACAGTTTCAAAATAAGATCGCATCTGATAGTTTTTTTGTTTACAGGTAATTTATTATCTGTCATCGCCTTGCCTTTATTTCCAAATGATATAAGTAAAGATTTATCAGTGTCAGTATTAAAAGAAGAAAAGTCCGTTTAGGTTTAGCTAATTGGCGTGAACCGCAGTTTCAAATTTTTAGCGTAAAAACTTTGTAGGATTAATTAATTTGATTAGGCAAATCGTTTAAGGATAAGGATAATTTTGGATACGGATAATTTTGATTATAGAAGTATTTCATTTAAAATTTCATATAATTCGTAATCTCTGAGACTCATTACATATTATGCTAGTCTAGCTCATTTTGGAAGTGAGAATATTAATAATCCTTTTTTGATTTAACCATAGTACTTTTTTAAGCGAAGCATAACCTACCACATGTGGTGTGTAGCACTCCTTACCTGAATACAAAGCAATCGATCAAATTTGAAAAAAAATACTTACATCAATATTAATCTCATTCTGTCATATCTCTCTCGTAAATTAATTGTATATTCCATCGTGAGAATTTGATAAAAATGAAAGCTTGAATATTGATGACTTAAAATGATTTGGATAAATAAGATGCACGACGCAATGATAATATTTTTTCCCAAACATATTAAACCAAATTACATATAAAATAAATTTATACATTCACCCATCTACTACTCCTACTTCTCAGAACCTTCGGCTTTTTATTTCATGTTCAAAGTGTAAAAAACCTAATCTTTCTGGTTACTTTCAATTTCTCTAGTAAAGGTGATGATTGATAGGAAAATGCAAAATGGGCTTGATTTCAGTTAAATTATCTGTTATTATACTCTCTTAACTCAAGCAATTTCATTTCATCTCAAGATAATACACTTTTCCTTTTCAACAGATTTTATTTCTCCAAAAATTAAAAGCCCTTTACTGACAGACACTCGTCAAAGTCAAAATGGCAAAAGTGTACGCACGTGGGCGTTTTTGTTTTATTCCCATCAACTATGTATAAGAGGTACAATTATTTTTAAAGGATTTCATTTAAAAAAATGGTTTCACTAAAGAAAATGAAGCAAATGCTATAAAATACATATACACTCCTATATAAATTCTTAGGTCAGGCATGTCTAGATCTTGACATTGGGAGAAAAATTGTACTTTTTAATTTCCGTATCAAACACACACTTACACATGAATGCGTCAAACTTAAGAAAAATCTAATAACAATACAACTTACACTGTTACATTACTATTCACTAATAACATTACATTTTATTCAATTAAACTAGACAGGTATTTTCCGTTTTCCTTAAGAAGAACAAAAGAGAGTAAATTCACTCACGCAAACTTCCGACCGACCCAGTTCCATCGATTTATAATTTTTATTATAAAGATGCATCCATATGAATATGTATAGAAGTAGGCATATCATTTTTATGTACTTTGCATTTGCCCTTATTTACATTTGAAATACTTCTAAACTTAATTTACACAAAACTAAGTCACAAAAAATACATGTAATGACTTGGTTTTATCAATGGGTATATCTTTGTTATGCACCGCAGTTATTATATAGTCCGTATAGTATTTTTGGATCTAATTTGCAATTATGATAAAAAAATACAATAATACATGTTTGTAATAATTACTACATTCACTTGTACTTCTTTGAAAGGAAAAAGCGTGCCATTCTCATGTCCATTAAATCCATTATTATTAAAGATTCTTAATACGGTTGAAAGTAATACGAATCTAATGTAAGTAATGCGTTTTAAACCTTCAAGTCTTTGCTTATTAGCGTTGATTTAATTTCGAATGAAAACAAGAGCATAGGAAAGTGGATCTTTTAATTTCTCACAGCATTATTTTACTTTTATTCAAATTCGTAAATGTAATTTGTTTCCATATTATTCTAACGCAGTTGATTTACTCATAGTGTAAAATAACCGTCATCCCATACTATAATATATAGTGTGACTTATCTGTCACACTCATTAGTCAGTCTCTTTTGATTAGTCTAGAGGCCAGAAGGGAATAAAATAATATTGAAAATTCACAATTATTTAGTTTTAATCGAATTTAATACATAGGTATAGAAAAATAGAATAGATTACATGAAAAAGTAACGGTGATTTTGACTTTTGATTGTATATTTTAATTGAAATAAAAGGATTTTGAGTGGGTTTAGTGAGAATTAGATTACAATTAGGAGTGTAAAAAAATAGTTTATTACATTTTTAGGAACGTTTTATTTATTTGCTTTTAGTCGACTTAATGTGTTTAATCAAAAGTCTGAGCTTGAGAGTGACATGAGTGACAGAATAGAATTTTTAGTTAAAATTAAATTACATAGTGCACACAGTAGTTGAGTGTTATTTGACTATTATTAGCATTTTAGGATGTGGCTCACTTAACAATTTACATAGCCTACTGCCTTGGCTTACTGTTCTCGAAACACAAAAATGCATTTAATCACTAATTGGTATTGCTAATGTTTGAGTTGACTTTACTACACCTCCCAAATTGACTTCCTTTTAATTTTGACTATGAAAGCACGTATTTTTAATTCAGCACTCGGTAAGCTACCTATTTTCACGGGTTTTGCATTTTTATTCTTAAACTATCATTATCATATCGTGTGATTCATCACGCACCTTATTAGCTAATCAATCGCATCACAGTACTAATGTTTGTCCCAAAATGTCAAAATCATGACTACCTGATTTAAAGTAAATTAGCGTGTTTAGCATGAAGTAAAGTGTGGAACGTTTTTTCACGATTACTGCATCTTTTTTAAGGAAATACTGAAATGTGTGTTACTACTCTTACTACCTTTAAACATGTTTGAAGATTCTGTTTCACACAAAGTGTCAAATGATCACACAAACATTTTTATCTATTACCAATCTGATTCTTTATTTTTTTAAAGGTGACCCAGTTAATCCTTATAAGTCACACATAATACTATTTTGCATTAACTTTATTTGAGCGTTAGGCTAAGCTACTTCGTCCCCAATAGGAGATAAAATGTCAAGGCGGGTCAATTGTGATATGAGAACGATCCCAGCTGAA
>JAQGAA010001904.1:0-14077 GCA_034696425.1 Isotoma viridis | reverse complement strand
ATAAGAAACTTCATCCTCTTGTCTATATTCTGGACAAAAGAAAGTTCTAAAAAAATCATTAATATTACATCTATACAAATCCTATGCTATTTTGCATGTTAATAATAAAGACAAAATATGTTGACGGGAAGTGAAATTGAAGGGTAAAATTCTGTGCAATATTTATATCATAATATTTCATACGTAATAAAAATTCATTATCCTGTCTGACTGATTTTGTGAGAGTTTTGGTAAAAACCGTTTTAATCTATTGTCTATTTAAAAGAATAATGTTTTATTAAATATTAATCTACTTAAATCATAAAAATATACAACACACCAGACCGGTTGCTGGACAAGGAAGACAACTTGATACTAAAGCAATTATAATCAAGTCTGATTAATCAGGTCAGTGATTGAATATAATATACAACCTATGTTCTTATTCTTTGTTCATATAATGCTTGAAAGTAGTACTAGGTAGTAGTAGTACTGTCACTCTATAATTGCATTTCCACTTAAGATTTGCTTTCGGCTATCCAAGCTTTTATACACCAAGTATATCTTATATAGAGCATGTTTGAGTTGCATATTATGTGCATAATCTACTCATCAGGTTTATTTGCATACACGCTTTAATTTAATTGATTGAAATGCTCATACTCTTAATATTCTCTGACATGTGGCAAGTAGGAAACAATTATCATGAATATAATGTGTAGTATACACAACACTCATTCCCTACACCCGACCCTTGGGTATCTTCTGCATTATTACATTATTATCCCTACCCTAATAATAAAGCATACTTGTTTTTGATATTAATAATAAAGGAAATAATATTCCGCATTTGTTATGAAAACCGGAGTAAAATCCAATAAAAAATGACTTTGAATTCCTAAATAGTCAAAATAAACTTTTCCATGAAACAGAAAATCATACAATGAGAATGGAAATGAAAGGAAGTAAATTACTCGTGACGTAAAAAGATGCATTAACAATATTATTTGATCCTACTACTACTACTATATATACCCTGCCTGCGCAAGGAATAAAAAACTAGTAAAGGTATTAAGTAGTAGTAATAGTAGTGGTAAAGGGAAAGAATGAATGTCTAAGAATAAAGAAGTTTTGTAATCTTGGGGTTTTGTCTTGTAATAGCCTATAATAAATATAATACACTATACTACTACCTGTACAGATGACACATACATTCAAGATGAAAGGCACACACAAAATACATATTTGAAAGGTAAGAAGTGTACCTAATAATAATAATGGAAAGACGATATAGAAAAAGTCTCATTTCCGCTCAAGTCGTTCCTAACCAGGTGCTTTCTTGGGAGTAGAGAAGGGAAAAAAACTTGAAGAGTCAAATATGTTAGAAAAAAACAATGCCATTTGGCAAACGCCAGTCGCGTGGCAGTACATCTTTTTTTTCATCTGCATCATCTTATATAAATATAAAAATGTTACTTTTTTATCTATCTAATGTCTACCTGTACTTCTTGTACATTCATTAATATGTGTAATATTATTTGTTCATATCATTCATTCACCCTTTGTCTATTTCAAGTGGAGTCCGGTTCTTTAAATTTTAAGAACGAAACAAAGCTCCTCAAACTAGGTTTTTTAAGCTTTGGATGATTTTTTACTCTCTTTTTTTAATGTGTGAGTTAAAAATATGCTTTTTTTTGTTTTTAATCTTGACTTTCATTGAGCATATTAAACCATCCAGAAATGAGTGTTTGACTACTGTACCGTGAATTACCCTCAAACCACTACTACTTCTGTATAATGTCAACTATACTAAGACTTTTAATACAGGACTTATCGTAAAGAATACAATGTTCATGTCGAATGTATTTATTTTGCGTAGGGACTAGGAGTTTGCTTAAAGCCTTTGTATTAACAAAGTTAAATAAATCGTGGAGACTTAGAGACACGCCAGAATTATGTTATGTCTTTTCTGTTTTAAGTGAAAAGGGCTCAAGCTACGTAATTAAAATATTAATCAGTATTGATAGAGAAGTTTTGCACGTAATGATATAAAAGGTCGTGTGAAAAAGTAACTGTGGGGATTATTAGAAAATACTAAAAGAAAAGAGGGTATATATGGAAAAAGCTTAGAGTGTATTTTATTATGTGACTAGTTTTTAGTTTTCTTATAGAACTTATGTTTTGTTCATTGTTAAATAAAAGATTTGTATGCAGATATGTCATGAAAAGTATTCGTGTGGGGCTACATAGTGATATAAAGTAATGGGAAACAGAAAATAAAAGAAACTAAATAATCAAACTTGACCAAAGGAGAGAGAAGGGAAAGGGACAGGTGTGTAAGTTTTGTGTATTCAGACTTAAAATTACATGGCAATTTGTCATGAATATTTTATACTAGAGAGTATCGATTTAAATGTCCTGAGTAAATTGGTAGGTTGTGCTTTTGTGCTTGGCTCAAATTTTATAATTTGATGAATCTTTTTCAAATCGGTTGAACAATGACAGTAAAGGGTGAGACTGACTATTGTGCATGGCATTTCACAAGAGAGGCATTTCTTTCAGTTTATATTTACATAAATCTAAATAAAGCGATTTAGCCAATTTAACACTCGTTTTGAAATTGCTTGTTCGCAAAATTTCATTTCTATTAAATTTTAATGATAAATTTTTACCAATAAATAATACGAAAAGGGCATGAATATAAAAGCAATTTACGTTATTCCTTTTTCGGGTACTTGTTCAAATGTTTCTGTAAGAATTTCAATGTATCTGCCCTAGAAAATATTCAAAGTGCTTTATTAATATTAATATTAAAAGTTGGTTTTTTATAATTCTCAATTATTTATCATTTTAAATCAGGGATGCTTTAAAGTTTTTAAAGAAAATATTTGTTTCCTCGACATCAGTTTGTTTGTAATTTTTTCCAACACAAGCTTACTGAATTGGGAAATTAATATAATATGCAAACGAATCTAATTATTATTAAATTATACTTTTTCGGTTCCTGCTAATGTTGATAAAAAACTTGCCATCAGGCTATACAACCCTTTGCTTTTGCCATGAAATATCTAGATTATCCAACTAGACTAAAAGTAATAACAATGTTTACAGCCAATCTATTGATTTTCATTATTAACACGGTTTAGTTGGTTAGTATTTTATTTGCTGTCTTTAAATAGTTAAAAATTACCAAGTAATAATTATAAAAAAGGAGCCAACTCTCCCCAGTTTTATTATTTTTCTTTTTGGTCAATTCATTATTGCATTCACTTCCTACAGTCAGCCAGTCCTCCAACATGGACTTGAAAGCCACATAAATAATTTTTCATACATATGAATCCTACTTACTTAATTGGATCACGTTTAAAAAATTTTGAATTATTTACATTCCCCTAAATAATGACACTAACTGGAGCTAAAAGTATGGAAATAGTAGTTGGTTGGTAGTATACTAAATGTGATTATCAGATTGGGATCTCAATAGAAATGAAAACCGTTAAAAAGGAACATTAATAACGAGAGATAATGATCTGTGAATTGTGGAACATCCCAATTGTTGACGAAAGAGAAATTAAAGTGTTCAAAATAAGCTTTTGGTTGATTAGATATTGCTTGCGTGCTTTTGCTAACTCCCAGAGGTGACATAGGCGGAGCTCATTTTTCAAAAGAACACACAGAACAATTGATTGTGTAGTGACAAGCTTTCTAATCAATAGTGTTATTATTAAAATGAAATTTTTCAAACGAATGGTCTCATTGTGCAAATACTCATACCCAAGATTACTCCTACTATTTGTAAATTCAAACCAAAGAAATCAAAAAATATAATGCAGAAAATATTAAAAATTAATAATTTTAGATCCTTTCACTTATGATTTTGGTACGTAAGATGATATCAATTTTACCAAGCCAATTATTCATTGTAGAAGTATCCATTAGTAATTCTTTTGAGCTTACACATTACTCCTGCATGCTTTCTTTAAACAACTTAAGATTGTTCGAATAAAAAATATTTGCATGGAGCTTCGGTCGACATGTATGTTCGTTATGTTTAAGTTATTGTCCAAAAAACAGAGGAATACAACTTTTTAAAAACTTCTTACTTATAAATTGAGCAAATTGGTAAGTTGAGTGGGGAAGATTTTGTGTGTCAATCTATGTAACGGTCTGTTTCGATTTTCGGGTTGTATTAAAATATCCTAGGCAGGGTATGCTACCCCGGGTTTTTTGGGATGGGGTTTTTCATGGGTTCTTTGGGTGCCTCTTGGCCTGGGTTTTTTGTGCACCTCTTTGCTTGGGGTTTTTTGGATACCTCTAAATTTGGTTTTTTAATTCATTTCACAGTTTTATACTTTTTCATTGAATATCTCAATTGTCTTCTCTTAATAAAGTACATTCGATTTTGCACCTTTTGAAGATATAATTCATATTTATTGACTTTCACCAAACACAAGTGAATTTCTATGAATATCAACAGAAAATCCAATAAAGCTCTAATATTTTTTCCATCGTAGTTTGCTTTCTAAATTCATGAAATCGTTGATTAAACTAGCCAAGTTACTATGCACATCGCTTTTTTCTGTTTTATAAACTTAGTACGACTTAATTTGGGTTAGGACTTATGAGTAAAAAATTAAATGGAACATTTATGCCAAATTCAAATATTCAGGTCCTGAAATTCTTTTCAGGCGTTTTAAAAGTCTTAGGCCATATATTGAAACCGAAATTTTAGATTCTGAACTTCTCCCATCCCGTTATTAATAGTCAATTTAGTCTTTCATATTCTATTCGCATATCCGTTTGTCTAATCCAACTCCATTTTCAAATAAATTCAGATTCAAGCCTAATCTAATATATTGCAAACTTTCACTTCTACGTTGAATGGAATTTTTTTTTCTAACTTAAATGAATTATCTTGTTTATAAAATCCAAGCATTCGATTAGAATTCATACACCTGACATTGCGAAATGTTCAACATTCAAAAAAATGTTTTTCTCTTATGTAATATGTCATAGTTAAATCTATTTCTATCCTTCATCATTATTCACCTTCCTAAAAAGTATAATTGCCACTAACAGCCAACACAACGCTTTTTGGTCAATTATTTTAAAGATTTTCTCCCAATACTCCAAATTACTATTTGTGTCTTCAAGTAATAATGATGTTTATTAAATTTACAGGGATTATAATCACCACAGAAAGGTCTCAAATCTCAAAGGAATCATCTTTGACCTATTATAATTGGATAATCCTGTGACTCAAAGAAATCGTAGTCTGTGATTCGAAATCTGTTATGGATACCTCTAGTGCTTTAAGTCAAAGCATGGACTCCGTCAACACGGCTGCCGGCGAAGAAGAAGTAAGCATATTATATATAATACATCATTATTTTATTTTTGAAACATTTTTGTCAATTATTGAACTGAACTTTGTCACGGGGCAATAATAATTAGATCACGTTTATAATATTATTTCCCTGCCAACTTCAACATTGTTTTAAACTCTAAACAAAATGCCCTTTACTAGATCATCTTCAATTCTATTAAGAAATGAGACCGCTTTGAGTTGTGTTCAGTAGGTCCAACTGCTTGTTTAAGTTTGAAAGATGTATCGCACGAGAGATTTTAAGGAGGTGTTGTAGACAGTTGCTTGATCAACAGAGCATTCAATTCAGCACACATGCTCCATTGTAAAAGCCGTGGCAAAAGCATTGTTACACTTGCAAAATATTATTCGTGTAATAATAATAATAATATAATGAGTAATGAGTGAATGACTGAAGATTAATCTATCATATAGTATAAGCTTCGCTAGCAACACAAATGAAAAATCTTGATTTCTTCTAATTTATATTTTTTAAAGAATAAAGAACACGAGAGTTATTAAGAGAGTCTTCCCAATTGCAATTACATAGGTCATGAACTTCTCTTATGATCTCTCGTCCTACAGCCCCCTCCTTTTGCTCTTATTCTTCATCCTCATCATCATCGTCATCATCATGGTCAACCATGCAGGGTTCACTCACATCAACTTCACATCGCATCATATCACATTATACATCTTAAATAAATGCATTAAAAATGATGAGGCAAATAGATTCACGGGTATTTTTTACGGGACGTGTGGTGCAAGCATAGTTAGTTATTTCCTACTCTCAACTCTCCTAACAACTTACCAGAGCTCCTAGAAGTCACTAAGCGTGTCGCAATTTTTCTAGGTAACTTCAAAAGAAAAAACAAAGGACTGAATTTAACTCATATTCCTAAGGGCTTAAGATATCTTGTTGAATTAAGGCTTTTAGTATTATCAAAACTAATAAGAAGACCCATGCATGCATGCAATAACAATGTAAATAAGTATCTAAAATACTTTAGATAGGCGTTAGAGATAGATTCAAAAAATCTTCCATCCAATCTCGCATAAGTTAAAAATAATAATTCTACCAATACCTAAAAAAGAATCTTTTTTAATCAAAGCAACCAAGCTCTTGAGCACGAACAAAAGGCCCAGGCAAAATCCTGGCAAGTGGCAAACACTTCAATGTCACCTAAAATATATTTACCCCCGTAGCAACCCTTTTTGTCAGCTTTGTGTGTGTATACGGTCTTAAATTTAAATCAATAAGTCTCTCCTAGACATGAGTCTTGTTTATAGTTTACCTGCATCTTATCAAAAATTAAATTTACCTCATACACCTCAAACCTCTTGCTAAAAAATAATATAAAATTAAATGGTGATTTATTCTTCACCTTGGTCTTCCCTTCTAAGAAAAAACATGCTGTTGTAAAATCATTCACTGCTGAAGGATTTTTAAGAAAAACATAAAACACATTCAATTTTTAGCCAAGAAACAACACTTCATTCAGATATGTCTAGTTCAATATTTATTTGTCAATCCTTTTGGTTGCTAATATTCCCAAAAGCGTTTTCATAATATTATAAACTGTTTTAACAAAAATGGACAGAAGGTGCATAGACGAAGACTAATAGTAACTAGTAGTTTTATCATCAGTAAAATAATAATTACGGTTAAGCAAAGTAGATCAAGAATAAAATAAGAAAAGTTTAAGTTTAACGAAGGGAATCCAATCGAAGTTCCGCTCGCATCCTTTCATACATTTTATACGACTTGTACCAACTACCGACTACCACTTACTAAAATACTACTCGTCTGAAATGAAAAACTGATTTAGCGATGAATTTCATACTCGTCTAATAATCCCTTTGCCGATTGATATCTATCTACTAAACCATAGCATCACACCCCCGATGCACTTATCCTCATGATGATGTTGTGTTATATTTTGATAAATATTTCAAAATAAATTTTCAATCCGTCTTATTATTCTTCATTTTTATATTGCAAACAGTAGACAAGATATACGGTATAAGCAATATCTTTAAGAAACTGTCATGCTGTCATTTGCGTAAGGATTTCGTCCTTCAGTCTTCAGTTGTCAGTAGTTAATGTATATTCTCTGAAGTATTCAACGCCTTTTCGCATTCCCACTTACAGTAAAAAACAATTGAAAAGCTTTTATCTGTCAGCTATAAATGTATAGAGAGATAATACGAATATACGATAAATTTTGAAGCGTTATTCAGCTCTATTTGTGTATTGTAAGGGTTCGATTGTTTCTTAAGAGGAAACTAGGCCAGAACACAAGTAGAGGACCACTATTACTACTACTACTACTGACTGACAGACTATTGAGTCGCTTCCTTTGCCTACACTTGAAACTTCAATGAGCTAAATTATTGGATAGGTTTCATGAATCCTCTGTCAAGAAAAGAACTAGGAAGAAGAAAGAAAGGAACAAACAAGAAAGGGAAGAAAAATAATTATATAATGGTATCAAGTCCGGTGGTGGTGATAGGAGATAAGAGAAAGAAAATGACTAGGCATCAAGTGGAAAAAGTTAAAGCTTTTCTATGTATAAATAGGACAAAGAGAGACGGACTTTTCTTGTGCATGCTAAAATATTTAAGAACAAAGCTATAGGGGTGGAATCAAGGTGGTTGAATGTTCTACATCGGGTTTTTCTACTTCAGGATAAATAAATGCTAAAGTATCATCGTATCTAGAATGGTCAGATTCTAGAAAATTAGATTCATCACAAAAAAAAAATTCTCTTATTTCTTCAATGTCTGTTTCTTCTTTCGTGTAAATGTGTCAATATATCAGAGAGAAAAAAGAATTTCTCGAGCATTCATTCCCCGATATAATCATTAAATAAATTGTAATACCTGAAACACTATGGTAGTTGTAGAATGCTGATCACAAACAAGACAAGAAGAGCAAGAAAAACAAAATCTACTTTTAAGCAAGTTTAAGATGTTAGATACGATTTTCATGTCTCATTGTTAAAGAATAGTGAATGGTATTGCACACATTATGCTTGTGTAAAAGTTACTTGGAAACAAGGAATACTCGGATGGTATTACCAAGAAGTTTATACAGTGTGCTATGTTGCATTATTTAGTGTTAATATTAAGACAGTTACAAAAGTACAAATGTATGCTTGCATATTATATTAAATGAAACGAGTCTGGAAGGACATTTAACAGGGAAATTAGATAACTCCAAAGTACTTAGGTCAAGCATTATTATTAGATAGTTACTTGTGACTTGGGGAAAAGGTTGAAGGTTTGCTTGTCCTTTCTCCTTTCTGAGAGATCAGTCGTCAGGATGAGCAAGAATAAATGGAATGAATGAACTGAATAGGTAGAAAGGTTGGGTTTGCCTACGGTTATTTTTGGACATGATCATTGTCGTAGTGGTTTCAAAAATTAACCAGGTATATAGGTCCCTTTAGAGAGATTTAATGTAATTAAATAACGACTGCCTGGGCTCCTGTTGTTTGTATTAATTCATCCCATTAACTTTGTCGCATGGCCTCTGCCTATAAAAGATGAGACAACTTTACTACTTTTGATGAAATATCCATTTAGTTTCTTTGACTTGAGCATTCAGGTCTAGCAAGTACTGCAACACAACTAGTGAAATGTAATACGTTGGGCAGGGTGTGTTCACTTCGGTGTAAGGTTAGACTTTAGACCGTGTCTGTATCAACCTACCGTAAAGTATCTCATTTTCAGTAGCTATGAAATAATATTCTACATTAAGAGTCACAACGGAAACTGTCAAAACCATCCTCCCAGAGACTATGACGGAAATACGGAAACCACGCCCAAACCTCATTCAAATTTTCATCATTTTACGTAGTTCTCGTTTCCGCTACTAATATCAACACGTTAGAGCATAATAAAATTTATGCAAATGATAAGTCCAGCTGCAATATTAACAGTTTCACAGTCAGTACTGGGCATTTAATTTTTTCACATTTTCCTTGAGGTGACCACTCTCTAAAGCATATGTTAGTATTTTGATGATACAAAAAATTCCTATTCTTCCTTTTATTTATTTTATACACTACAATTTAATCCTGGGTTTTATTAAGCTGTTAATATAGCGAGGGAAAATAATACTACTGGGTACAAGAATGTTGTCGAGTGAGAATACTGATAATGATTATTATTAAGCAATTAGGTTGCGTTTGAGTATTGTTGCTGACAATATTTACTGAGTTAATTGTACCAGATCCTAGTTAAAATAATTACTTTGTTTTTTCTAGCAAACATCAATCAATTATCACCTTCATCTTTCAATTAGGTTGCCCAAAAATTTCTCGAAATTCCCAATAATTGTTTTAACAAATTAATTATTGGCATTCGTAATATTTCATTACTTCATGTCTGTGTTGTACAAACTACTCGATTAGTTAGAGTGATTGGCTTATAATTCACTTGTGTGTACTCCATTGGGTGGGGTTTGTTTTTACTTCCGAATGCTATCAAAATAGTTTCATTGAAATATTCTTCTATATGGGTGATGTTTTGTTAAGCAATTATGATTAGTAGCTAAATCATGATGACGAGAATAAACAAATATGAGGTAAAAGAGAATTACGGGATTACAAGTTGTTGCAATTTAACTAATGATTTCAAATTGTTTCAAATAGCTCTTTAAAGATTAGAAATAACTCGTATTTGTTCATCTTCTGCTAGGCATAACGAACCCATCCAGTAGTAAGAAAAACTCCTTGTTTTGCTTCTGCATTCTTATGGAGGTATTTTAATTTTTCTTTTTCGAAATGGATTCTGTTTTTAAGAAATCATTCATATGTCAGCAAATAAGTCTAACAACCTGAATAACTGTACTCTTACCGTAAAACACGTAGTAGTAGTAGTAGTATATATATTGCGGTCTCATTTGAGGTTTTTTTAAAGAAAAATATGGTGTTTGTTGATGGTTGCTTCGGATGAAAAATATGTTCATAGCTCATCTTTAAGATAATGCTTCACAAATTCATTACCGTAACACCAAATATTATAAACAAGTTCTACTTTTTGTTCTTCAGCGATTTGCACAACATGCATACAACATGGTTTCAAATTTTAGGATTTAAAAAAATTCTGAATAAGTAAAAGCTGTTGTTTACCCATTGGATATCTTTTTAATTTTAATCCAAGATCTTCTGTAAATATCAATTACCATTTGCACACGAGAAGCCATTTTATATTGCATTTTGGCTGCCTACCAAACATTTTGTACTCTATTTTGTAATAACTAGCAAGAGAGTGTTATTTTTATAGTAACACAATTTACACAATATTGAATTTTAGGTTTTTGTTTGCCTCTTGAATTAAGATCTACGCAGAAAATGTTATTCAATCGAATATCAAGTTTTCGATTGAAATTTTTAGTTGTCACCAGGAGTAAAGGTATTTAGTTATTTATGGATTACAAAGCTAGGCATATTCGATGTTGTTTCATAGCTTACCCGCTAATTTTATTTAATGTAAGTTAATCAAGAGAAGACCAAAGAAATAATTTGTTTAATTTTGTTGATAACATAGTTCGATTTAGGTGGAACTATAGAAAATATTTATCCAAATGTCGAGCTAATAATCATTAGGAAATATGTTTGGTTATTCATAAATCACAAAGTTTACCTTGTTGAATTTTGTCTTGTACCTTAGCTACTAATTTACCTTTAAGTAAACCTTATGAACACCAAAGAATTATCTTTTGTTAGTTTAATGAAAATGGAATTTATGCTAGGTTGTGCTGGAACAATGACCAAGTTGTCTAAGGCACTTAACATTTTAAGCTAGATAAGAGTATGATTAATTTGTAAATTCTTAAGAATTTTACTTTTGAAATAAATATTTAACAATTCAATTCAGCCGTCAAGAGAAGTAAAATATTCTCTGCTTCATGTGAAGGGAACTCATTAGGGGATTTAGTGGTCAACCAGAATCATTTAATAATCATAGAATAATAATAGAAAATAAAGTAAGTTTAAGTTTTACCGTCCCGTCTGGAAACCACAACAATCTCAATGTAATATATAAGCCATTTCAGTATTAGTTCTAGAAAAATCTCTCCATTAAACAAATGATTGGTTGGGGAATGTGTTATATGATTTGACAAGAAATAAATAAATGATATATCTCATTATACGTTTTGAGGAAATTTTATCAATTCACTTCTCGACTTGGGTTAAAAAATATGTTCAAACATTTTGCTCAAGCTGTGTCCCCAGTTCCTGTTTGTAACTATATAAACTTCTAACTCATAACTTAATCATAAAGTGAGAGAGAGAGAAAGTTGTCTCGTGTAAAAGATGTAAGACTCAGAAATAGAATTCAAGAGATATTATTTCCAGAGTAGAGAAAGCAGGATGTAACAGTTTATGTTGTGATGGAATGACCCAAGTTAGATCTTAAGAAACAAAACTGCAAGTTTTATAAGAAACGATAAAATAAGAGACGCTGCAGGGAGAAATGTACAAAAACTGATGGAAGCATTTCTCTGCATTTCCTTTTCTTTTGTACAACAATCATTGTTCTTGTGAAAATGGAATTGTGAGTTTTGTGAGTAAAAGTAACTTGTGTATATGTTGAGATTGAGAGAAATCATAATATTCTGTTGTAAGCAGGCTGGAAGGAAGTTTGGATGCGAAGCTCAATATTCTTAAAGCAGTGTTATTCATTATTCAATAGAATATCTCTTGGCTGCTAAAGTTAGTGTCAGTGATTTCTGACTGAGATGAGCCTTAGTGTTTTCCAGAGTGAGTTTCATGTGCGACTTTGTTAAATTATATCTACACTGATGGTATAAACTCAGTTGCTGAGAAAGCACTATCTCTCTGAATTATCCTTTTAACTCACCAACTAGTGTTCCTCATATAATCTTGACTTTTGCTCTATTTCCTAAATTACGACAAGTAGTACAACCTTCTTTCTCTTAGATATGCTATCAAGAATAAAAGCTGGACTTCATATGTCATAAAAACCAAGCCCGAAATTTCTCCATTCGGTTTTTTTTCATACCCGTTACCTGCCTCATACCCGGCTACTATACTAATGTACTAATGTTCACTATCGGATTCGAATGGATTTCTCAATGTCTGTGGAGTCCAGCATAGTATATGATTATTATATATCCTTCACTTTTTTACTTTCTAAGAAAGTCAGATTCTTCAGAGTAAAATAAAAAAAATTTATTGTACCAAAAGCCGATACTAGATTTTTCTCAAGCTCACTCACTAAAAACATAAGGGAAAGTAAGTACTTGAATGTTGAAACCTGGTTTTTTGGTTATCGAGTATGTGGTTAGCATGATGGATTGAATGCTGAAGGCAAGTATGAGTTGCAATTTTTATGATTTGAGAGGTAATTTACCCCTCTAACAAACACTCGTCATTAGGAAGAAAGTCAAGCAAGTCAAGCTGAAAATACTCTCTTGGCAACTTTACTATCGGAGTTGTGTACGAAATAAAAGAAGTTTTGATAGAGCTAAAAATCACGATTATTATTTTATTAGTCACATGAAAGGTGGACGAATCTTTGTATTTACGAGTTTACCAATTTATAGAAGTGGCCATACACTTAAAGGTTGGATTGAAAAGATAAAATGGAGAAAATAAGTTTTACGAGTTGACGTAGTCCGATGGCGTATTTCATGGGAATTCAAATACGCTAGAGAAGGATGGACGGATAAAATTAAAAGTGACAGATATTATATGCTAATACCCTTATTTCGGGAATCCTTTTCATACTTTGCAAATGAATAAATGTAGATACAATTTCATTTGAAAATGACAGTGAATGCGATGGTGACCGATGAATGTAGACCTTAATGGACAGACAAGTCCAAGTCCAAACTTGGAAACATGAATCAAACCACTACTACTCTCCATTACTAATGGTTATAATACTTTGAAAAGCATGAAAAGGTGTACCTACTTCAGAGGGAAGAAAGATAAAAAAATTAGGACATACGGAACCGGGTGGTAGGTAAGCCAAAGCAAGTTCGGAATAGTTGATGGACCATAGATAACGAATCAGCTCATGCAGCTAGTTCCCCAAATAAATGCTTTGGACTTTTAGGCAGTAGCATAAGGGTAAATGAGAACCTTGCATGAGTTATGCTTTATTTCTGCAGCACGAAACTTTCTATCAAAACCTGGAGCTTTCACACATGACATTAGTAACATGTGATTGATTTTAAAAGCCAAAGTGAACCCTACCTTTAGTAAGCTTTTTTACAAGAATGTTGTACACATTACATGAACGTTCCAAAAGGGGTGCGTTGTCTATGAAAACTCTAAATGTGTATCAAAAAACGAAGCGTTAGCTTAGTAACCACAACAAATCGGAATAGAAGCACGGGTTAAAACGGTTTGTTGCCAGGTAAAGACTATATACATAGTTATAGTTCAAGTAAGATCGATAAAATGTGAGTGAACAGAGAACTTCCGCAGTCGCTGTTTGCTCATGGCCTTTGCTTAGGTTACCTAACATTTTTATTTGCAATCTATTCAATTCAACAGCCTTCTGAAACAACATCCCCTAACAAATAAAACTTTTAAATTATTAATTTTTAAGAGTTCAACTAGCCATCTATTTATGCCAGTGACCTAATACATTTAGTTTCCTGCAATGCAGATCTATCCATACTTTTTTTTTACAATTTCTCCCCAATCCATTCAACATCTACATCGATAAGGAAAACATCATTGTTTTAGT
>JAQGAA010001903.1:0-14079 GCA_034696425.1 Isotoma viridis | reverse complement strand
TAAGATGGCATGTGATTTGACCTGATTTTTTCAAGACGAATCAAACGATTTTAAAACCCTATCCACCAAATATCAATTATACTGATATATTATACGATTTTTTAAACAGTTCAACAAAATTTAACGAGGTAACTCTATGATAATAATTTAAAAATACAACTATTTAAACTTGTTGTTTGTGGCTCATTGTTAAATTATTAAAACTCCCAAATAATAATTCTTGTAAAATTTGATACACAAAATAGGTATACAACGACCAGTGCAGTGCAGTGGATCAGTTCAGGTTTTAAACAATCCATCAATACTGAATAGCCGACCACAATTATAGAATTAGAAGCTTCCGTTTCCTTACACTTCTAGCAGGTTGCACTTCACATTAAATTTAAGTGGCAAGGCTTACAAAATTGTAAGTGCATAAGTGGACTGTTGATTGTTTGGTATTACAATTCATCAAAACTTTGTTTTTCTAACCTTCAGTTCGAAAAGCCGTAAGCAAACTTGACATATCATTCTTTTCTTCAGCAAAATTTACAATCACATTTCCCTAAAACATATAAACTCCCATAACTGGCTCTTGTTACCGGCCCATGTCGGCATAAAACTTAATGAAAGACTTAAACAAAACAACAATAAATGAAAATACTTGATAAAAAACAGCAGCTGAAATTACTAAACATTTAGTTGCCCGCACGGCACGTTTATCGGCACAGCAAAAAATAACCTTGCATTTAAGCCATACGAAACTCTTATTAATCAGCTAAGATTTAAGTTAATCCTAATCAAATTTAATATTTTTGACCCTTAGGCATTGTTTTATTATTCTCGAGAAATTCAATGAATTTTTGCACTTTCCAATCACAATCCAACCGCAACCACCCGCACCCCCTTTGATTTTTTATTTATTTCTGCTTAGAATATCAATTTCATTCTAATACCTTATTAAAAATAGGGCTGTACACCTGGAACTCCGCTGATTGCACATTATAGCTTATTTAAATACTCTTGAGTTTTTAATCATCTACCAAACCAAGAGAGTTTTGCAACCCCACATTTTCCCTAATATTCAATCAAAAATCAACTTTCCTTTGAAGATACTGAATCTTATTTACAGATCTCATTTGCATTTTCATGCACAATTATTTTTTTCTGTCAAAAAAACCCCAAACCAGATTAAATACAACTTACATGATCAAGTTGCAGTCATTATCTAGTTGAGTAGGTATGATTTTGGCAGTTAATAAGTAAAACAACTTGTTCTACTGGATATATTAGAAACCTTTCTTGGGAAAACAATTGCACCTTTTCTAACCACAAAGCAGTCTGTCCTAATACAGTATGAAGGATCATAACATAACAAATACAAGAAATACATGAAAAGATGTTCAAAAAAGGTAGCGTAGGGTCTGGATTCTTTTTTCTCTGTAGACATAAGAAAGTGGACCCCCGTAGGTAGTAGTTCGTGGCAATCATCAAATATTTATTCCTTAGATTGACAGAACCTATCATTAACCTGGTTTGGAAAGCTCGACCCTGTATCAATCAAAATGCCAAGTAGTGACTGCCCTCGTTAACAAAGATGAAACTGGGAAAAAACTCTCCTCTCTTATGATTGTTCCGAGATTGCTACAGATTTAAAAAGGAGATGAAGATGAGAATGATGATGATGATGATTATGGGAGTCCATCCTATTATGGTTTTAACATATTAATACTACAGCAAATACTACTACTACAACTTTTACTATTTTTATTTACTCTACTACGAGGAGCTGAAGTTTTCTTATAAGTTGTTTTAATATAGATATTGTCTTATTCCATGAGACTAGACCAGAAGCCACTTGCACTGGTTTAATATTTATGTGTACAATAGATAAGTCCATTCTTGTTAAAAAAATAAAGTTCCAACCAGTAATTTTCATCTGTAGTTTAAAATTTAGCTTTAAATTTAGTAAAGAATGAAAAGAAAGATCATGAGTGTATGTATAGCGTCAGTGGAAGTATAACTTGTGAGTAGTAAATTTTAAAAAAATGCATTTGTAATGTTGTAATCGCTTATCACTGACTTCGCAGGTTCTCTTATCATAATATTGAATACGTAAGTTAAACAAAGGTGTTATGTATACATGTAAGAATCTTGGAGTTGTTCTATTCATACCGGTGCAGCTCACCAAACAAGCTTGATCTCCTTGTCTTATTTCTTCTATAATATTTTTTTTTCTACACAAGGATGGATTTCAGTAGCCAAGTCAAGTAGTCAATTTAACTTATTCTACTCCAAGTGCCCAAGTTTGGAGATGGAAATGAAGCATGAAATTCTTGCTTATGTGATGGCTCATGTTCAATTGAAATCTAAGATTGATTAAAAACAGTGACGGCTACTTTTTACTTTAATACCAAAATTGGTCAAGTTTTATTTAATTGTTTGGGCTTTTACCCGGCCCTGAAAAGGTCCTTAAGTCTTAGAAATCATAACTTTGTAAATGCTTTTTGCTCTTATATAGTTGATCGTAAATTTCGAGTTTTATGTGCAGTAGTAGTTTGAAACTGGTGTTCCATTACAAAAAACCATTATAGAATATGCATACAGAGAGCGTTCTATAATACTAAGAACCTTTACACTTCCCTAATTATATTTAAGGCACCCTCTTCAAATGATCTTGGTATAACTGTTCCATCGTAGTAGTGTACTTTTTTAAAAGAGCAATCTGAGGTTCATAAGCCAGTAGAATACTAATAAGAAAATGTGAAGGGTACATAAAACCAACTCAGTTAATGATTTCAAAATACATCAAATAAAAAAAAACCTTTTATCAATATCTAACTCCAATGTAGTTTTTAAATGAACTGAAAAACACTTAGGTTACATTCTACAGTAAGGAAATATTGTTCGTAAGAAAATTGAAACTCAAACCTTGTTAGCAGCATTTCATTACAAACGAGTAAATATTGCCCTTTCTCATTTTGACAAATGTATTACTCTTCTAAAACTCTCTAAGAATAAGGCTTTTTTTTTGGTTTTGTATCCTACTGTGCTCGAAAATCTAAAGATACACACTTGCATAAAACATAAATTGTTTTTATTTCAATGAAAGGGAGTTGTCTTTTAAAATTTGAAATGTTGGAGTCACCACCAAGTGTTTTGTCTAAATATTACAACAGAGAGTGTTCAGTTAACTTAAGAAGTAAAAATAGTGAAGAAGTACACTTTTCAATAATGTTTCTGAGTTCTAAGGAATTTTTTTCTTGAAACAGTCATTACATGTTATGTTTTATCCATGCTGCACCTATTCCTGTTGGTTGGCCCAAACTCTAAAACTGAATTGTACATTATTACATGCATGATGAAAATATATTTGAAAAAATGTAAACTTTTCTAAAAGATGTAAGAGAGAGAGCCAAGGAAGACAATCCACCTTTCATTTCATCTGCTGTGTTGGTTTTTGAAATGAAGTTGATATCTCGGAGGTTGGCAAGTGGGCAGGGATCCAGCTCGTAAAAATGAATTAGTCTTTAGGTCGTTTTATTTTTTCCAGCTTCATGAGATCATGAAATTGTATTAACATTTACTTACAAAACAATATTACATGTTTACGTATTTAATATGGATATTTGTTACTTTTTAATTTTAACTTTACTCAACTATTTCCTATATACTTGCTTATTTACTATGTAATGAGTACTCAAATAGTTAACAAGAAAAAAATATAATTCCACGCCATTAGACGTAATACTAAATGTCAGTCTTATATTTTTATGGTCTTCTTGCTTTTTGATCAGATGATGAAAGGTTAAAACTTATGAAGAGATCTTGTTTTTGATACCCAGCCATCTTATTAAATACAAGGGTAAAGGGCAAGGCAGAACTTAGACGAAACTAACTTTTAACATGAAATTGGCTGGAAAATAGCCTAAACATTATTACTACGATCTAAGTACTTATTATTATAACTTTGATTATTATGAAGGTTTAATAAAGTCATGAAAGGATTTTCATTATCATTATGATGATTATTGCCGTAATCACATAATCTCTTAGTTGTTAAAGAGTAAATGCTCAGGAGGTTTTTGAAACAATGAACTTAAAGAAGGTAAAACTTTTTTAAATCAAATTTCACCCTTAGCATAGATATACGCCACTGCACACTGGGTAAAGAATCTTTGTGTGTAAAAAGGTTGTTGAATTTGAAGAGCATCATCTCCTTCTAATTTTTTAAACTGACAATGTGGCAGGTCGAGTAAACAAATCCTAATTCAATTTTATTTAATTTTCCACAACGTCAAGTATGTATACAAAAAATTTAACCCTACATAACCTGCTAATTACTGCATTCCTCATTTGTACGACCATCAACTTCAACTTATACCCCCACAGGGCTAAAGTTTGGATTTTTAATGTATTTTCTTGAAGGTTTGTTTTTAACCACACACATAGGATTAGAAATCTAGAAGAATTTTTGAGGGATAGTTTATGCATAATAAATACTCCCATAGCCTGATAGACAGGTAAAGGATGGGGTGATAGTAAGTTTTTAAAAACATTTACATTTTATGCAAAGTATTTATGACATTCTTAATTTTTGCAAGCCATTCTGTCACTTTACGACTTGAGCCTGGCAGGCAGACAGACATAGTATAGGTTGAAATCTATACAACAATTATCAACAGCTCGTTATTGTCCAAGATAAATACTATATAGGGACAGCGGACTGTTGAAAACATTCATTTCATATGCCAAAAAAGCAAACAAAAATCACTTGAGATGAGATCACAGGTGCAAACTGAAAGCTTACACTGTTCTGGACGTGTTATTAAAATAAAAAATACCCAAGTTATAGCTACAACTATCTTGCAAGTTATTAGAATTTATTATCTCTCAAGGTCATTATCATAACATTTATGATCCCCCTGTAAAAGCTTCGTAATCGAAACCATACATTAAAATCATGTCCATAAAACTGTCAATCAAACTGAATATCTAGATAATGCTTGTTATTATTGTTATATGTATGTGTCCAAGTTGGACTTTTTGTTAGTGCGAAATGTCATATTATAGTGTAATTAATGTTTTGAAAGAATGTTTTTTACTCTTGTCTTCTTAAATCTGTTTCGTTATATAGTTTTGGTAACTTCGTTTTAATTTTAAACATTTTGTGGTTTTTTAGTTAATTGAAAAACTTTTTAAAAATTCTATACGAAGAACCTGAGTTTTTTTACGTTTTTATGAATTGCAGTTGCAGATTTAACAGACGCTAAGATATTATTTATTTTTCTTTCATTATAATGAAAATGTATGTATGGCGTGGCGACATTTTCAGAGTCCAGCTAAAAAGTGTATACAGAATGCAAATGCAAGACAGCAATCGCAGTTATTACCACCATAAAGACAGAGTGTCTTGATACGTAAAGTGTCGTAAAAGCCTCAACTTTATTACACAATAGTAATAAGCACAGAGGGAGACTCACAAAGAACCACACCTTAGATTCGTGTAGCTTTGTTGGTCATCTGGGGGAAAATAACTTTATGGTATTAGGTGAAATGTCCCATTAAAATGGGCACTATTATATATAATACTGGGCTCATTCGTTTTCTCTTACATTTAGAAAAACCGATGCATGTCATGAACGAAAGTAAAGTGATAATAAAAGTTCTAGTTTCAGTCCGGAAACTTTACTCACCATAAAACCAATGCGACATTCTACATTGCTTAGAGGTTGGAAGAAATGTGACATAACAGATGCCGAAGGAGTTATAAAATGTCTAAATAAAGATCTTTCTAATGTCAACCTTTGGAAACTGGAGAGAGTTGTCTATAGTGTCCGTCTGTACTAAAGTAGTGGACTAATAAATAGAGAAAGATAGCATCACACACAGGACACAGTAACAATACTAATAAATAGACAAACACAAGTCTACACTAAGGAAGGTTCTAATAGTAAATACAACTTTAGCTTTGTAATCACTTGGTTCATGTTGGTTTAGTCTCATCATAAAATACAAAGAGTTGGATAAAAGGATGATTGAATGGATTGAAATCTGAGTGTTTCCTGAAGCAAGAAACGTGAGATTGAAAGTATAAAAGAAAAACAGTCGTAAATATGAATCACGTTTACGTTGCTTTTTACAACCTTTTTTTTCAACAAAGAATGTACCTTTAGTTGGCATTAAAAATATAGCATACAGCACACTTTTAAAATAAATGGTTTTGTTGATGTTTTAGATAATGCCGACTTTTTTAAAGAAAGGGTTAGTAGAGAATAATAACAATAATATAAATTAGATTGAGTTCAGAGTTCATTGAATTAATATCGTTCTGTTGAATCGAAAATGTTTGAAGTGTCCACTTTACCATATTCTGCTGACAACGGAACGTGGAATGGGATATCACTTAGAGTTTCCCCTGTAATTACCAAGACCATGTGTCCACCGAGGCTTGTGTGTGTATCGTAAATAAATCTTTATTGAATGAACTGTTTAAATTATCTATTTGAGCCATCAGTCGTAACCACTATAAACATAAATGAAATGGGTCTCAGACAGACTTTTGTTTATTTTCATTCATTTATGTTACCCAAATATAGTTTTATTTCTTTGTTGCTTTAATGATGACGACGTTTTTATTTTAGGCTTTAAATGTAATCAATTGTAGCTTGTAAATAAATGGAGCAAGAAATTTTATGTTCCTTAGTTAACGTTTAACTTCGTTTAGCTATAGGGTTGAATCTTATAATACGGTAATGTTGTCCGGACAGTTTGAACAAGCTATTACCTACATTTAAAAATAAGAGATGCAATCAAAGTTTCTCTTTTAATTGGATGACATTTTGGACTTTTCTCATTCTAGGGCTTTCTATTTGTCTATCTTTGTGCTTAAAAATCATAAGAACGTGAATTTTAACAAGTTCTTAAATAACCTGACGTTTCAAAATGGTAATGATTTCTTTAAGTCGAAATGCTTTAATGATAATTAATAGCAATCATTTATTACAAAATTGGTAACCACCATAGCCGAAGGCCGACTCCAAGTGTACCCACCTTGGTAACCACTAAATATCTGTTATTGGCTATTAAGATATGTACAAGTAGAGATTAATATAAAAGTCTGAGAATTAAAATACGATTAAAATACTGCATAATGATAATAGAAATTGGGAAAAATGCATTAATTAGTGACTGCCTTTTCTTTGCTGAGTTTTACTTGAAAAATCTATTATTTCAAACAGTTTCTTGTAAAACTAAAAAAAACCATGTTAGTTATGGTGGTACATAAAACTTGTAAAGCCAATTGTATACTAATAGGACAGACTTTACAAATTTTTAAATGTCTTCAAGCTGCTAAGAGAACATTATAGTACCTAAATTATCTAAGATCTTGCCTTAAATATTTCAGTCAATTTTAAGTTTTTCATGACAAGAAACAGATATCTTTAATGAGTAAGCTGTTCCACTATCCTCTGGAGTATCAGCTAATTTAAGGATACACGGCACTAAATAAGCCGAATGAACAAACAAAGCAGTCATCTTGTCAATCACAATGAGTTGCACATGCAGCAGAAGCCTTTTTACTACTTCTATACCAATATTATGCTATACCTTTAAGGGAATGAGAGGTTGCCTACCAAAATCACACTATAATTTTGAATTGAAGTGTAAACCACACGAGTCTCTTTGTTAACCTGAAGTACATTTTGTTCAAAGAAGAACTTTTTTACCTCTATACCTACGAGCGGAAGTATTTTAGTTTGCAATACTGCGTTGAGGTGAATCGGCACGCACTACTGTTTTGTAAAAAAGCACAGAGCTGTCACTATACAGTACCGAGCGTTGAATGATTGGCATTGACATTCAAGTGGAAACTGGAAACCTGACCGTGTAATGAGTACCGCTAGCCAAGAAGGGCAAGGTTGAATTGTAAATAAAAAGGAAACTCTAGAGTAAAAGGAAACAGAACGAGAGGACGTGGAACTTTAAATAGAGCATTTTTATTGAGCTCAAGTGAATGAATTTAATGAATGGAAGATGTGAGTTTGTTTCTGAGCTGAAAGCCACAATACATGACAAGCATGTCTTGTTCTTTACTGATCCTTAACCCAACCCATATTCGAAATTCAATGTGAACTAAATACTATCAGTAACCCTTGCAACCTACCATAAAGTTGTCAAGTCATGCAGGGTTTGATCTCAACTTAAGGGTTTAAAGATTTTAGATTAAACTTGAAAGCAAAGCTGAGATTAAAGGTTTGAAAGATATTATCAACTCCAACTCACAGTTGATCCATAAAATGAAATGAAACCTCAGGTTATGGTTGGATAAAAAGGTTGAATTTACAGAATAGCTGACAGACTGAATACACACACTGTTGTTTTTATTTTTCTGCTGGTTTGAAATGTCTTTGCATCTACGGGTTACATCCAACCTCCTACACCCCTATACCAGTACCATGAAGCTTTTTCCATTCACATGTTAAAGTTTTAAATGCTACTTGAAATGCACCCCAACCAAGTTTACTATTTTAAGAGGGTAAATTATGTTCAGTTAAAATGTAGGAACAAACTCAAGTACAAACTCATCGTACCCAAAACACTAAAATCTAGAACTTTTTAGAAAGGGGTTGCATGTATTCATGCAATGTATGTGCAATTCTGATGAACTTTCACGATTCCAAATTCCATCGACACTACTAAACAGAATCTAACCTACCCATGCTTCATGATGTGAGAAAGCAAAACGCTGACGAATTTTATTCGGGGTGAATACGGGAGCTAAGGGGTGGTTTTGAATAATTTCAGCTCATTGCATTTCTACAGAGTATTTAACATGCATCCACGAGCCCAAGGAACATTTTCAGTGTCTGATTTTCAGTATGTGTAATTTAATAATATTCCGTCATGCTCTTCTTCAAGAGTGTTTTTAAACGCTGCATACTGGTGGTGATTTCCTGGAGCTTTGGCAGGAAGAAACATAAACATAAATACGGGAGGAAGAAGAAAGACGGGAGACGGCACGTGGTAATGGCCATATTGATAGCTTAGTGTCAGACATTAGCAGTTGTACCAGCAACACCACTACTAGTACCCTGACGAAGTAAAGTCACCCGGTATGAGTAGTGGTGATCATGATGGCAGTGGTACGGTATTTAATGGTAACACTACCGGCAGAGGAAGACGAAGAGAAATAGCATAAAGTAGTTTATCCATAACACTGAAGCCTAGTGAAGACCATTACATAATACTAATAATATAATGCAGCAGCAGCAGAGCAGCACCCCTGCCTTTTATGTTATCATATCATACCTCACCCGGAAATTTCATATTGAGATAAGCACTTGCATAAGGAATGCATATTGTGGAATTAAACCCCTTCGGTAATATTTACCAGGCTTTAGGTTTAATCTGGGCTATTAAACTCTTGGAAAGCGTATATGAGCTGTCATTACTTTCTAGATTCTGGATTGAACAAGGGGAGCTACTTGGCTTTGGCTTTTTGTGATGACTTTTGAGAAGTCATAATTCTTTATTATAAAGTAAAGGATTGTCTTGAGCAGAACTAATAAGATTTTAGAATCTTTTGGTTAAAACTAGCTTTCTTATTAAGGATAAAAGCAGAAGTTAACCTATAACCATTCTTTATCAGAGCAGGTTCACTCTCTGAACCTAATCATCCTCTCTTGCGTCAAGATTATGTATGATTTTTAAAATTAATTAATTTTCATGCATTATCCAAAGTCTGTTAAATGCAAGTATTATTAAAAATGTTATACGTGTTTTAGATTTCAAGATTAAGCGTAGGCAGGCTTTTAGAAATTCTTATTTTGAAAATGGTCGACATTTTTGTCTAATTCACTTAAAAAATATAATAACTTAAGAACATATTTTACAAAGAAATTAGAACTGGCTAACATTAGAGTGTAATTGAGTAATACATTTTCTTCTGTTCTATCTTTGATCTCTTCTTCTTGTTTTAACATCACATAGTATAAAAATACACAAAAGGCAGACATGGAATGGATAGAATTGTTACATTATATTCATTACATTTCATTACACTTTTGTACTCCTTATTCGTCCCCTAACTGGTAACTAACTTTGTAAAAAGATCTTTTTCCTGAACCCCCTACTGCTTTTCTTTAAGATATTAAGAAGCGTCTTGTGTTCGTATGTAGTATATGTGTAGTGTGCAGTTGCAGAGAAAGTATTCCTAACTAAACTAAAATACTTAACTGAGATGTACATGCTACGCACACTATACTCATTAGTAGAGTTAAGACAAAAGAGACAGATGAGATGGCTAGGGGATCTGTTGATGATGATAGCAGCACATTAGTAGAAATAGACCAAATGTGCTCAAGACCAATTATAACAAGTCAGGGTCCCACTTTGATGTCCTTTTGGCTTTTTCCTTCTAAATTTTTTCTTTCAAATTTGCAAGCTTGTATTAACTTCAAGTTTTTATCCATACCACTTTATATATTTAGACAATTTATTTGTTTCTAAAACTTTTTAAAATTTTTAGAGGTTTTTCTTAGAATTGGTAAGCGTTCGGAAGATAAACTTTCAAACTTGCTTCATTTCCCATGTCATGGGTGACGCTTCTACTTATACATTCCTATCCTAAGAAACAAAAAAGTAAAGTGATTCATTTTAAAAACTCATTCGCCCAATGACTGTTTTGCGTTAGGGTCTAATTGAGTAATGAAACAAGACACGGTCCATATGGTCATTCCCATAGATCAGTGGGAACGAAATCAATTAGCAACAAAAATACTCTACTGTGGGATGACAGCGCTGGGCAGTAGTACCTAAAGTAAATTAGTTATTCCCCCAAAACACATAAAATTAGTTGTTCCTTTAGTCCTTAGTAGAACTTAGATTTGTAGATCTAGCTAAAAAATCTTGGTTGCTTACAAACTGAACAAACCAGACAATGAAATACAATGAAAATAAACAGAAAACATATAAAATGTAAACCAACCTCAGAATTTTGCTTCCAGTTTTTTTAACCGCACATTATTCCACTGGTTAACATATATAAACACAACCCTTATTAAAATTTGAGCCTGAAATTTCTTCACAAAAACCAAACTGGAACCCTCGAATAGTAAAGACCCATCCACCTACTTTATGTTTATAGAGCAGAAACACACAAGGGTTAAATTACAATAGAACCCTGAATTTATTCTACGTAGACTTCAAGTCTCTACGTACCAAGAAAAACAAAGTAAACATACACCACCCATAATGGCATTTATGGCATGAGTATTTATGAGACTTTTGAAAAAAAGAAACAAATGTCTCATGAGTTACGACTTAGTCGAATATAAGATGGTTTTTTAGTTCAATGGAAGATGCACACAAGAGACTGAAATAAATACTCAGCCTATAGCATAAAAAGTGTTTTACAGATCTGACTGGCTTTTACTAGGTACGACTACTTTATAACTTGAAACAAATAAAAAAATAAATATGTAATAATTGTTACTAATATTAATGTATTTTCATACACAATAACTAAGTATTTAATTTTAATGTTCAAAATCGAGCAAAAGTGCTTGCCAAAATCAAAAATGCTTGCGTTATATTAAATTCTAAACACAGTTTTCTATTCCTGAGCCTTACATTTTCTTTATATAATAAAAATACATAAAAGGAATGCTACGACAGACAAAAGATATTATAATCACTTGCATGAAATGTCAGCTGAAAATGAAGTTCCTATTGTAAAATCATCTTCTACCTAAGTATCTTAATAAATTGTACCTGGCAAACAAGGAGGATAAAGCACATATAGTTATGGCAGATTGTTATTAATTGGTCCATAAAGTAAACTCAGGTATTGAATAACACACAGGGTCAAGAAACTTTAATAGGGTAAACCTTTAAATAAATAAGCCGCAGGAGGAAGCACATCTCTTTCTTTTGAAAGTTCCGACCTTTTTGTCAATATCAATTGTATCCTCCTCATCGTATCGTATAAAGTGTTTATGAATAGCACAAGTAAACCTTTCACTGATTGACATTTAAGGATTATCAATGTGAAAATATCACGCAACTTGCCAAACAAGACGAATCATAAAGCAACACTCTAGAACTCCAGGGGGTTTCAAGCCGCTTGTGTCAGCCTTTATACGTCTTGAAATGTTGCGAATAAATATCAAAGTTAAATGCCAACAAAAAATGCTTTCATACCGAGTACCCGTAGTAGTAGTGGTGAAATACGTGACTCTGTTCTTTGAAATGAATGCATAAGAACAAATTATGCCCACACTAAAGCTACTACTAATCGTTAAATTTTTTTACCATGAATCTCCTTATACATCCCTAATCAGCTGGCCAATCACATAATAATCCTTTGAGAGTTCAAAGTTCAAAAATTTAATCAAGGAACTAAAATTGTCAGGAGAAACGTAACACCCAAACCGACTCATTTAAAGTTTTCATGTAACTAGTAAAAATAACCTTCACGATATTACTGCATCGCAGTGACTCTAGTCTAGGTTCATAATGCAGCATGCAGTAGCAATACCATACAAATCCAATATATGCCATGCCCCTAGTACAATAGATTCGACTTCTTACTTTTACCAAAGACCCTCATCCTAAAGCCAAGATGTGATACAAAATAGCAGGAAAAGCTGCACACAATTCAATTATTGAGGGTGTGACAGTTGGCCATGAATTATGGGTTTAATCTTCTTCTCGGCCTGTCATAAAAAGTCCAGTTATCATTAGACCAGGCTCTGGCTGGATAATTAGGATGAATCGTGACAAAAAACTAAATACAAACTACTACTACAGCGAAAGAAAATACTTTATAGCTTTCTCTCATTTTAGTTATGTTCTCTCTGCAACGAGGTATCATTTATAAAACTTCTATACAGAAAGCAACAGCAACCAGTTTCAACATTCCTTGTTAAAGACCAAGAGGTTAATAGCTACAAGAAAACAGAAGGCAATGTAACTTTTCAACCCTAAGAAAAAAATGAAAACAACTACGAAATTGAAAATGACGAATGATTTTGCAAATAATGTAGAAAGCACAAATCATTTTAGATTGCACCAGTATCTAAAGTGACAGGCTGGCGAGGTGTACAAGATTCAATCGAGGTAATTGGAAGATCAACGCTACATGTCTATAATCTTTGCCGTTCTTGTCAGTACTAATACAAAAACAAGAAAAACAATTATTCTTATTGAGCTCTTACACCATGGTATTATCTTGTTATAAGGATTAAAAAGATACCGCATTCAACTCATCGTATTAGAAATGTCTAATGTAATAATAAATAAGATTCAAGTTCTAGTTGTATTATGTGTATAGTAGAAATAATATTTATTTCCTTGTCAGAAGGAAAGGAGTTTCTGTATGCTGGATGGAACTGATATTCATGATCCTTGTTCTTGAGTCAGTGATATATTTCAGTTATGTAAAATGTTTAGTACTTTGTAAAATTAATTATTGGTTGGAGATATTTAAAATAAAAAATAGTTTCAACCGCTTGTAATAAATTACTGCCACACTTCATTAAGCTTGTCTTCAAATCTAGATCTTAAAGTGAATTGCATCCTTCGCACTACTTCGAATTCAAGCTGCTGTTTAAGATAATGCTTGGATGAACATAATAAATCCCGTATACATTTCTCTTCTTGGTAAATGCTTAGACGATTGCTTAAAAAGTCTCAACCTGGAAAAGACATTTGCCAATTCCAGTTCGTTTTTGCATCTCATCCACTTAACTGTTTGAATGTAACTTTTATGTGCAATGCTAATGCAGTACAAAATTCAATTTCCATACCTTTAGAGAATCAATTTATATTTATTTATGGAAATTTTCTACAGAATCTTCTGCTCAATAAGATAAATTATATTCTCCTAAATCTGAAGCGATTTCCATTCGATGAGGTAAATACACGTGTATGTATATGTGGTATGTAAGTTTCAGTAGAATGGTCTAGAACAGGAAGCGAAATTCTGCAATTTCTATTTTAGTGCTCACGGTCCATTTGTAGTGATCACATTTTGATTCATACGATACATATGTACTCTATCTAAAATTCCATTAGTTAGGAGATTATATTGAAGTC
>JAQGAA010001902.1:0-14082 GCA_034696425.1 Isotoma viridis | reverse complement strand
CTACTTTTTTATATAGTACACATACTTATTTATTTTTTAAATCATGTATTTACCATTTTACTGTCATCAATAAAATATCATAACTTATTTGAGAAATAAGTTAAATTAACAATAGAATACTTTTTCTTTTAATTTTGAAGTTAATTAGTGGAAAAATGATTAATGTCGATATCTCGATATGAATACAAATCGTAACTAATTATATAGCGATACGACGGGAGAAAGTTATACAACATCGTTGGTTGGATTATCATTATGAAGTTGTCATTTCACATGGTTAGATTGGGTGCATTTTTTTCTTATTTTACGCAAGTGAGAAATATTATGATATGTGTAACTTCTAAAATAAACTTAATATTTATCACTCTGCAGATTTAACTTTCTTTGGCTTCTGTTTGAAAATAAACAAGCCGCATACTTATAAGCTTAGTTATCCTGTTAATAAATGCATGTAGGTGTAATTATTTGCACTCGTGATAATGATAAATAAAAGATTGTAATTTTTTATTACTTTTGTTGTAGAACATTTAGATGAATTTTAAGATATGTAAATATCCTCTGTAAATAGGTTTATAATTTTCGTTTTACTGATTTTCAGGTATGAACTCATGAATTGTCTTATTAGGCTTAAAAATGTGTGTGTAGTGCTATTATATAGTAAGGTTTTTTTATACCATAGTATTGTATGTTTGTTGTTGGCTTCAATCAGATCTGAAACTTATTCCAACGTTTACAAACTTTCTCCCTTTGCTAATCCGGCGTTTAATCTCAAGTAAGGGATTATGGATAATTCAGATAATTTTTGTGTAAACTGTAATTATTTCAGGAAAAAATGTCAGTTTGTGTTTAATCAAGCAAATTAAAAAAAATTAAAATCAAAAGAACTTAAGATTTAAAATGAAGTTTTCTCTCAAACAATAGCACGTTTTGCACTGCGAGGAAAGTAAGCGAGTCATTTCATTCCTTTTGTAACAAGAAGTAACGATTCAATATTGAATTGTTTATCAATAAAATATGTGAAATATTATCTAAAACATTAGCTAATAATAAAAGAGCAGGATTGATTCCTTTTTATTTCAATTCTTTAGCAAAAGGAGAACAGTAGCAACAAAGCTGAGTAGGTAAAAAGTACAATTTTCCAGATGAAATCCTTCCAATACAATAATACAAAGAATTCGTAATTTTGTTCCTCTAGAGAAGAAATAAATTGATTCGTATGGAAGTCATTAGTTTTGTCTACAGTTGCTCACTTCACTGAAAATCCCAATCTCTCTACAATTCTAATAAAAAATGTTGTGAGTGTGAAATGTAAAAATGTTCCATAGTGTTGTTGACAATCTGCGTCATACATATTCGTATTTTTATTCCAAATGATTGAAAACAGACATATTTATGCAATTTAAGTCGTAAATCTCAAGTTGTTGGCTGGTATAACTTATGATTGAGGTTGTTTCTCACTGACAACAGGACCAACTTTTTTATTTGGATCAAAGGATCTTATTAGGTTTATGTAATGGAAACAGAGAGACTTTCCACTAGACTTTTTTCAGATTTAATGCAAAGTAAATCTAAACTTAACTGGATTAAAGTAGATGCACGAAGGGAATGGGATTTCTCATTTACACAATACAAATAATATATAAAGTAGCTCAAGCTTACGTAATAGAATAATAAAAAGAATGGATTATCTCTATAAGTACACATGGACACACATTGGTGGATGAGATTTCCCAGAATTGTTTGATGGAGTGAGAGATGAAAGTGGAAACTGGTGGTGAAAAAGCTATCTAGATTTCTCCAGTTTCTACACCTACGCTCTGGAATCTGTCTGTTATGTATGTTTAGCAATCGTTATGAAATATATTATTATGTAATATTTTAAGAAAGGAATTCAAGGAATATGAAGAGACAAGAAAGTGTGTTTTGTAGGTGCGTGACAATGTCATGTTCTAATTTGGAGTGTTTTAGATTTGGGACGCTGTGGTGACAGCCCTGGTATGACTTTCCGGTTCACTTGACATGACACAAAATGTCTCTTAAAATGCTTTGGTTAAGATGCATTTTGTATTTATCCTTTGATTGTATATGGCACTAAGGTTTGTTTCAAATTCATCTGGTGCATTGCACAATGCAAAATCTATTAGGTTTACTGGGAGTTAGAAAGTTGCTCTTAAATTTTTGAATTTTGGTAAAAATCCAATAAATCTAAGCACTCATTGTATACATTAATAATATTTTAAGTTCCGGTATGACAAATATAATTAAGACAAATCCAATTCGTTCATACATTCCTACTGTACAGTGTTCTGAAGTTTTTGCTGCCTTTACTCTTTGTTTTCAAATCTGAAATCGGGCAATCCAGTCCAACCAATATGAGTTAACGCAAGACTGTTGAATAGCTTGGATGCAGGAAAGCAATTGTACCTTCCATTATATTAATAATCAAATGTTGTAGATCAGATTCACTTCTTCGTAGAAGCAATGTATTTTGTATTTATCAAACGAGGAATAATCTATAACTAATAGATTTTCTTAAAAAAATTCAAGGGACCCTTAACATGCATCTGACGCCGGAACTTGAAGCATAAATTTATGCACCTTCTTACCCGGATAAAAGTTGCATAGCAAAATTCAGGAACTTAATTACAATCTTCATAGTTTGTTTCTCACATCATCATCACCATCTTCAAAACATTGCCTAATGCATTCAGTCCATTCTACTAGAGGGTGAAAGTTTCTTTTGAGTTAAAAAAGAACTTGGATTTTGATCCTGCCTGTCTATCAACTTTTAACTTCCACCATAGACAATTAATAGGTCATGTTAAGAGGTCATTCTCCATTTCCCTTTTGGAACTGCAGCTGCTAATCTCAACTGCCCATTTGAGAAAGGTGTGCCATTCTAGTAGTAGTAACAGTTAGGACTAAAAAGCTATAAAGATCTAGCACAATATAAGAAAGCTTATTACCTACCATTACTTGCACAGGGTACTTATGTGAGTGATGACCCGTCCTTTCTGGAAGTTGACATTTAATTCGCTATTCCCTTCTCAATAAGCCCTTAACCCAGTGGACCAGAAATGATTAAGATTAAAAGGTTAGATCATGGTAGGATATGTTAGCATTATTATTATATGTTAGTGTTGTTATATTCCTCTATATACTACTACACCTCGTCACAGCTAAAGATAAGCCAAACAGGTGATATTGTGCGGTCTCATCCTTAGCAGGGATGGTCCGTGGTGATGTTGGTGCTTTGGGATGGCTTCAGAACATCAATCTTCTAGGTATTGTACTTTGATACCACAGACAGAAGGAAAGGAAACATTTTACGATGGTTTAAACCACATCCATTTCAAGAGTACAGTTGAACCAAAATATATTCAAAAGCTTATTTTCTGATAAAGATCTTATTCAAAGTGTATAATGCAAATCTTATGATATTTTCTATTTCACTTGTGTGTACGAAAATAATATTCTAAACTCTAAGCCATGTTTTTTTGCTTAATAAATTTTGCATACTCCTTTACTTGCCAAAATCATGTCGTTTTTCTTATTGGTTTGCTTACACCAAGATTTAACCATACATGAAGAAGAGAGAGAGAGAAAGCATCTTTGTGGGATTGCAAAATTGCAATTTCCTTCATCTGTTTTTAGATCTTTTAACTCTAGGGTGAAAGCGAGTAGGAGGGAGGTAGGGAAATGAAAAGGAACACCTTATAGCCAATAAGAAGGGTCAGATGATAACTTTTGACTTTATAGCTCAGCTCGACTTTCCAATTTGATCTTTGACCTTTATTTTGGCTCTAGGAAGTTTGCTTTCTTGTGTGTAATAACACAAATAAGGGTAATTAGCTTGTGATTCGGAGCCAAAGTTAGTGGGGGACCCATGTGGATTTCGTGATATATATAACAAGATCATTAGAGAGCTGTTTCAGGAAGAAGTAAGGAAATCCCAGGGCCTTTAGCCACAACCACCACCACTTCTTCAAGGAAGTTTGAAATAGTTGTATAGGACTTATTTTAATCTTACATTGACTTTAAGAGTTCTCTAAAACTACTAACTTATAGATTACGGTTTATTTCTTATTATTGCCTATTGGCTATCTCAATACTAGTCAGTGTAGTAGAAGTAAGTCCATTAGTACGTTGTGAATGACAGTGGCAGCTGTGTAGTTAGTGGCTTGGTTACCTTTTCATGATCGTCATGATTCGCTTGATAAGAAAATCGTTTTCATTTCTATAGGAATCATTCAGTCAGAAGTCTTTGGGTACGGCTGATCTATTTTCTTTGAGTTGAAATGAGTTTTAAAAGTAATGTTATTTCTGAACAATCCCTAAGGGTACTTAAATACAGATAGATAAAGTCTTGACTTGAATTCTACTTTAAGTATCACTAAAAAGTTTTTGGGTTTGAGAATTACATATTATCCACTATCCGCATCATTTCCCCAGTTAAAAGGATTCATTCTTATTTCTCTGTACAACTTTGAGTGCTAAAAAGAGCATCTCTCTGTCTCTCTGCCCGCAGTGCATGTACCCTGCAGATATTCAATTTGGTCTGGGTGGGAAGAGAGAAGCTGAGGATTGATGTAGACTGTCGATGATTGCTGATTTCTCGCTAGATTACCTGCTTTAAATAAAATTCTTGGTAGTAAAAAAGGAAAGAAAAATGTAGGATTCAGCTACAGATAAGAACTATTACCATTTAAAGTGGTTGAAATGCTCTTAACTGAATAAATAAGTCTATGAATATATTTTGTTTTGGGTATAATCGTTTATTAAAATTTAGTTTACTTATTTCAATCATTACGACTCGTCTTGAACTATCACCTGCAAGATATTCAAAATTATTATGACTACCTCAAATTCTAAAATGGTCTCAAAATGGGTGAAACCGACATAAATTTTTTAACTTATTTATAAAACTTAACTTTTGGTCACAATTTTTAAACATTTATTTAGGTATTTTTCATGCATCAATTTACAAATTATTTAAATAAGCAATGTCATTCGAAAAGCATGCATTAAAATTATCAGCTACTCGAAATTCTGCAATATTTGAGATTTATTAGACTACCTTGATTTAAAAACAGACTAGAAACTATTTTTTTACTTGATTAAATAAAACTGAAAAACAAGAGTAAAGTAAATATTTAAAATGTAACATTTTACACAATACCCAGTTGTAACTGTAAATGAAATCAGTCATTCACAGTAAAAAGCTGGTTTAAACAAGCCTAAGTAGTAAATAGTTGAAAGAGATTTTTTAGGATTGGAGGTTTCAATTGTACACAAAAAGTCAATTTCTAACTTCAAAGAAATCATGAGAGATGTGGGATGACGTCCGTCTCTTTGTAGCTAGGAGAAAAACGAAATTAATTTGGGAATGTCTCTCTTTTCTACCTTTTGAATTGCATTGCCCTGCTCTTGCTTTTTGTTAATTTAGAAGCCCATTTGATTCACGAACTAAAAAATACTAAAAGGAAAAGCCGCACGTGTGTATTTTTCTGGATTTTAGAACATTATTAAAGTAAAATGTCACAAAAGACTTATTCAGGGATCGTTCGGGATTTACGTCACAGAAAGATAATTCTGCAATTGGTATCCAAGATACAACCCACATAATATGCCCATTCCACATGAACGATCTTGCTTTTGATATTTGAAACCGCAGGATCAAATCATACAAATAATTTTGACTATTTTAAGCCCTTTGTAATTCAAGAATGTCTAAGAGTCTGGACACATCATCCCTATTACTATAACGAGGGAACGCAAGTCTGCTAATAATCTTTCTAAATTTAGTTTTAATAAGGATTTCTGATATATTTATTTTAACGAGGTAACCACCATCACATCACCACCGCTAAACCCGGAATGTGAATGGAACTATTTATGTAAATTGGATTTCCTTTTAAAATTAAAGACCCTGTAATTGTTGAAATTCTTTAGTTACATTTTTATGGGACTCATTTTTGGGAAATTCTAATGCAAAAAAATGTAATGCTTTTTTGAATTATTTCCTCGAACTTAAAAAAAGAGTTAAATTTAAAATTTAAATTAATAGGAAGGAGTTAAATAGAAAATTGGTGAATTTAAATTGAAACAGATGAAAGTTGATTTCTATTGAGAAGACGCGAGTAATATGAATGGCTCTAGGACAATTTATTACAAATTGTGTTTCATATAAAAAAGTAAATAGGTTGCAGAAGAAAGTATTATACAAAGTGTTATGCAATGAACTATCTAGCCTCATTTTAACCTAAAAAAAGGCAAAAGAAATGTGTTTCATAACTACAGTCTTTTTTGTAATTTTTTCATCAAAATAATGTTAGAGTAGCATCTGAAGAGAAAGGGAATAGGCAAAAAGTGAACTGCGAAGGTGTTTCCCCTTTTTTTAAGATATACTGACAGACTGAATCCTGAATTCAAGATTCTGCATGCGTTTGCAAATTCAATTTCACTTTTTCACCCAAATCTCTTTCAACTTCTTTTCAAAGTGTTTTTCAATGAAAGGAAAAGAGAAAGGTAGTAGTAGTTGTAGTAGTTGTAAAAGTAGTAGTGGTGGTGGTGGTGGTAGTGGGGGTCGGATACCTTCTATGCAATCTCATCATCGATGATGGTGATGAAGATGATGATACAGAAATATGCACGCCTTCCACATCGTTGACTCCTAAGGGAAAAATTATTTTTCAGTTACCTACTTATGTGTCATCCCTTTCGTATGTGTTATGGGAGTTTTGTATTTAAAAGCATAATTTTTTAGGAGATTTCAAAAATGCCTTGTGGGTAAAATAAATTACAGTTTCAACTTGGTGGGGACTGTAACAGTAGTGTGTCAGTGTGTATGGCCTTGCGTTTTAATGAGGACATTTTAATTTTTACTTTTAAGAACAAGGGTATATGAGAAAGCACGAGTTTTGTAAGCATCTCCAAACTCTGTGCAGTTGTTCTTCATGAAGGAGAAAATTGAAGGCTTTCCACGTGCTTTGTTTTAGTAGTTAATTTAATTGGTAGCACATTGGATAATGAAGAGGAACGGACGGATGGGTTTTAACAAAATGAAAAAAGAGGTTTGTCCTATAAATAGGGATGGAATGAAAGAGTAATTTTGAAGGTTGTTGTTTTATCTCATTATTTTAGACGATCAAATTATAAAAAAGATTGTTTAATTAGAGTTTAATTAGTTTCTTAATAATTGATTAACGGGAATTGGAAAGGCGTGGGAACTGAGAATATTTTTTTTCTTTTATTAATAATTAAAACAAGAGGTAGTGTGTGAGTGTTTCTTTTTTGCAGATTCGGAGCATTCCAGTCTATTTTTAATTAAATTTTCCATTTGTTTAGTAGGTTTTTGTGTGAAATATATAACATGTACCTTGACAAAGCAAGATTTTTTATATAAGATTGTAATTTAGCTTTCTCAGAAATGTAGCATAAAATAATTTCACTAACATTTCTTCACACTTCACTCACAATATAAGAGGCGTTCAGGGAAATTAACTTGTTAAGAATGGCATGTGTTGTTATCATTAGAATCAGGTAGGGGAAGCTATATCATGGTGTCAAGATGATTTCTTTAGCTTCTTCTGTAACAATGACGAAACACTTTGACCTCTTCTAAATGGAACGAGACACACTCTGCAGTGTGTAGTTTTCCACTCACCCGAGGAGGCGGTGTTAGTGGTGGTGATGATGATGATCCTATCTGCTTTTTACTATTTCTAAAGAAATAAGAAACTTTTATAGCAAATTTTGTAAGGAGAATAGTTTCCATCTGAGAAAGCTCTTTGTCTGTTGACATTGATGTTGGTTAGATTCAAGAGGACGGGATTTTTGGAAGTCGGGCGTTTGCAAAATTTTTTTTTACCAAAAGTCGTCCGTGCTGATGGCATGCTATAGTGGTTCGTGACAGCTTTTGCCTGGCACTACCAATCCAAACCGAACTAACGGAAACACTTGGAGCGAATGTCTGCCATGCTTAAAATGGAACTTTCTATACAATTCATAATCATCCGGGTTGTACATAAATTTAGTGGGTGGAGGATTTTATTAAGGTTTGATTTAATTAATAGAGATTGATATGAATTAGTTGTAATTCGGAAACTGTCCTTTGTTCTGGAATGGATTTTAGGGTGCCAATTGTTTATTAAGGAATTCCAGGGCGCTTAATTACATACACGTCAGATAAGCTACTAAAGGTTAAGAGGGCGAGAGAAAGGTCAATTATAAATTAAAGTGTTTTTGAATTGTTTCCAACGCAGGTCAATTATTTTTTTTAAATTAGGGACTTTTGACATGCTTTTCCGATTTTGGCTAAATCAAGAGATTATGAATGAAATTTGAGATTTATGAACCAACTGCAATACGTTACTTTCCAAAGCAAAATAACTTTTTCCTCATGTGTATGAACATATTATAAGAAAAATGAGAACCCACCCATTGCCATCCTATCTCATCCCATCTCCATTCATCAAAATTTGAAGTGAAATGAACCCAGTGTGATGTCTGTATGTGCACCATGTGTATACTCGACTGAATAAAGAGAAAGTCCAGTTGGACACAAGGCGAATAAGAAAGAAACAAGTGAAAGGCTACTTTCACCGAGTCAATTCATGCACAGTGCATACCCAAAAGCTTTCTCGATTGGCATTGCCTACATGATTCAATTTTTTGTATAAATTGATGGATTTCGTTTCTTTACCCAATATGGTTCTATTTATTTGTACTTCAAATTTATTTTTACTTCTGAAATTATTACTTGTTTTCTTCGTCCTTGACGATACTTGCAACCCCTACCAGATTGATTGACATTTAGGGAAAATATTTACACCTTTCAGCAAATCGCTGCACAAAAAATTTAATGCAGTTACTATCTAGATTGAGAAACATCATTGTCGGTGACGAGAATAAATTTAGCAAAAGTCACAATTTGATGTTATAGAATTACTAAATAAGATATCGGTATTCTATTAGGATTTTTAAAGTAAAGTATTTTAGTATGTAATGAAACAGGAATAAGTTGTAGTAGTAATTTGTATCAGTTTGCCGTTATGGTAATTTTTGTAAATGTACACGAATTGAGTGAATGGACGGTTTTTATGTTCAAGGCAATTAGATTGTGTTTGGAATAAGTTCTGAGAGGGAATTATTTTTAGTAAGTAAGTATAAAAAGAATAGTCAAGTTGTGTAAGGATTTTGTAAAAAGATAATTGTATTTTTAACCTTGTGAGGTATTAGTTTTTTAAATTAGGTATTAGAATTTTCTTTGTGTAATTTTGGAGCTAAATTATAGCGTCGTTCTTTGTGTTGTGTGAAATTCTGTGTTAAGAAGAGAGAGACAATTTGGTAGTTGATGATGATGAGTCAACATAGGTTTTTGTGCTCCGCTTTTAGGCGACTTGGATTGAGCAAAGAATAAATTATTTTGATTTAATTTAATTTGAAACTTTTAAGCGTCTCCCATATTTTTATTACTTAGCTAGCACAGGGAAAAGACAGTTCAGTGGAATTGAAGCTTTTCACTTTTGGTTAAAAGTAGTGTTAGTTGGAAGTTAAGTCAGGTCGAAGTCACATTTAACGAGCTATCTCATTCCTCTCAGCGCTATTGACATTTTTGTCTGAAGTTGGAGAAGGTTGCTGTAGCGTCAGCAGCAATCATTGTATTCCGTTGACACCACAAGAAGACAGTGTTGATACATATAAAATTTGAAGTTGAGATTCAAAAATCTGGAAAATCGAAAATTCATGGGTGAAAAAATCGTTTGACTGATGAACAAACTAAAAAACTACTAAAATGTCCACACGGTCAATGTATTCCGAATTCCATTATATTATCAAAGAGAAATAACTTTGCAGGGCCTGTATGTAGTAATAGACTGTTAACAGAGAATATTAAAGTTAATAATGCTTCCAGTTGCCTTCTTTGATAGATACAATACTTATATCCTTACTTCTTTGAGGTTAGAATTCATAAATTGTATTGGCTTTGCGATAAGGATGACATTTTAGAAGAGTTGGAAGGGGAAGGACATGTAAGAAGAAGTACCATGGCGAATGGTATTTGAGGCCTCCTTCCTTCCTTCTATTTAACTCAATTTACTCGGCTTTAACTCATTTGTGTGGAACTTTCTTTTATCGTTACGTGCTACTTTTAAGTGCTTTTACCCTCTATTCGTTTTAATTGATTTTACTGATTCTTACGATGATACGGTTGCTCTAAGAGTTTATATGCATGGAAGTTATATAACATAAGGAGATAATAATAGTAGTATTTTAGACGCAGCTATTATAACTTATCGAATACGGGTTTTTACGTTAAACAGAAGAAATTTCAAGCCTTTTTATTATGCTAATTAAAAAAATAGATTTTCTAGTGGGCATTGTTAATTGGCAAGGTTGTATAATCGTTCAATATCTTATTTTTTTGTGCAAGGCAATTCCATAATCTTAAATAACATTTGTCCTTGGATTCAGTTAAGAAGGATATCAGAGAATTTTTCATCCTGTTGTTTTTATTAAATTTTTAAATCTTGTTGAAAAGGTTAAAGGTTAATCTTTAAATAATATAATATCCTTTTTGTTATAGTTTGAGTAACACCAGAAAAATAAATGATTTAGTTCGGATTTAAAATTTAAGGAAATGGGATATTAAGTTTTCGGGATGTCAGTGACATCCCGGATCAAAGAATTATATGAGAACTCTTTATTAAAATTTCCTCTCTCTTGTCGTCAAAATTTTGTAAAAAAAGTTGCACGCACACTGCTTCCTTTATTAAATATTTTTGAACTTTTGTCATTCAAAATCATCAAAGTTCTAAGTTTGTATTTAATTTATGTTGAATTTTGAATAATTCAGATCAAAGAACAAGGGCAAGCTCAGCTTGAACATTAATTATGTAATAACCGACTTGCCGAAAAATAAACTAAAAGATAGAATCAGATTTTAACGTTTAGGAGACATAAGCTGTCTCATTTTATTCAAGCTCGTCAACTAGTATCAAAACGATGGAAATTGTTTGTTGATAATTTATAGAATAATGTTGGTTGTTTTTATATCAATCCTTTATATGCTTATACACGAAAATTTAAAATTAAAGATGTGATAATAGATTATAATAAAATGTTTGATAAAAAGTGATAATTGACTAATAAAAAATGTTATCCTTGTTTTTTATGTTCACAATATTAAGCGCTTTATCCAAGGCTGTTGATAACAATATGTATGAAATTTACAGACATAATATTATTAAACACTAGTAAACATAAGCCCATGAGTAAGAATGGGCTAGCTAGATGAAAGTGTAAAATTAAAAAAATTAAAATGATTCTTCTTAAAACTGTACCTAAAAATTACACGAAAATGTGGCAAAATCCGCAAACTTTCCACATGTTACAGAATTGATCCATTACTTATCCTGGCCTAAATTAAAAAACAGATCATCATTTTTTAACCTTGCCGTCTTAATATATTCAATTCTCAAAATTTTCAACGAAAATGATGAAGTCCCATTGAATATTAAACTATGCTTTGTTGTTTAAGAAACGTCCATTTTCAAACCTTCGCCTTTAGTATACCTAAAAATTTAAAATTTCCATAAATTCAATTTAAATTTAAGAACCTCCATGAATCTAGAATTATCCTAAAAACTGTCTTTGAATGTTAAACTCCCATTAAATCTGTGCCAATTAATTCTAAAAATTGAACTAACTGAATACTGTTAGGCCATATTAAACATCAAAAGACGCTTTGTACCAACAATATAAGAAGTCTTAAAACTGCTCTTTTGTGTTTTTAATTGCTTTTGCTTTTAGATTCCCGTTAAACCATAAAACGTTTAGTTCACTTAAATAGATACAATAGCATTTTAAACTCGCATGAATACATAGTATGCATTTGAACCTAAAAATCCCGTTGAAAGTAAAGTTAACATTAATTAAAAATATAAAGTTAAATCCATAGCTTAATTTTGAATAAAATAAAGTCATTTTGAATACAAATAGCAAGTTAAGAGGAGCTCTTGAGCGCAGTTAAGTAAAAACCTAAAGTTCAAACTTAAAAGAATTCATCTGAAAAATTTAGAAGTTGACAATAAAAGTTCTTTTAATTCTGGAAATCAATTTAAATCAACAACTCTATTCGAATCTTGAAAAGGTTTGGGATACGTTTTTGAGCTGCAACGCATTTCAAAAGTATTTCTATGAAAAAAGTCACTTTGCAGTTCCTTTTGGATCTATACCTTCTGCTAAACCTAAGTCGCCCTTAAAAATCTATAATTCCCGTTGATTCTAAAACTGTCAACAATGAAACAACCTAACTTTTAAAATTAACCTCCATATTTAAAATTAACCTCCTTATTAAAAATTAACCTTCCTATTTAAAATCAATCTAACCTTTAAAAAATAACTTACCTTTTAAAATTAACCTAACAATTCAAAATCAACCTACCTTTTAAGATTAACCTAAACTTTCAAAAGTAACCCACCTTTTCAAGTTACTCTAATCTTTGCCTTAAGTTTTGCCTATTTAAATGTAGTTTGAGTTTAAAAAAAGGTAAAGAAAATGACTATTGGAATTTATTAATTTGCCCACTATGACTTAAAATGTCCCTTAGTATCCATAATTCGTAAGAATTAAAAACCTGATTTCAATTTGGGTTCCTGTTACGTTATGTGCTACTTACAAACCCATTTTCAAAAACAGAATTGAAAAATATGGAATCTGGACAAAGTTACAAACGGGTATTTAACAGATCCCGTTCAAGGTAAAAGATCACTAATAATTAACAATTTATAAATTAACTGGAAGTGGAAAATTTAAAAATGATTCTTTTTAAAACTTCAAAAAAGTCCCGATAAAAAAGAAATGCTCTAATGAATTCTAAAAGTTTGCTGTCATTTCTGAAAAGTTCCCATTATTTCTAAAAAGTTCCCATTGTTTCTAAAAATTGCCCCTCGCTTTTAAAAATTTCCCGTTATTTTTAAATTTTCCGTCATTTCTTAGCATTTTCTTGCTATTCTAAAATTGTATGTATTTCCAAAATTTTCCTGTTATTAATAAAAAGTCCCTTTAATTCCTAAAATCTCGCGTTAACTCTTAAAAACCCGCTTTAACTTCTAAAAACTAACTCTATATATTAAAAACTACCTTAAGTTCCTAAAACCTTGTTTTAATTCTAAAATTCTACATTCTAAATGTTAATCAAGTCTTCGACAACTGCCTTGAGTATAAAAAACTTCATGAGTATTGAAATCGGGCTGAGCATCGTATATTTACAATTTAGCATCGTATACTTACGATTTAGAATTGTATAGTTACGATTTAGCATCGTGTACTTACGATTTTCTAGAAGACATTACGTTTCCAATGATACCGCATTTGCTATATTTTTTAGCATGGGTACTTAGAAGACATTACCTTTCCAATGATACCCCATTTGCTATATTTTTTAGCATGTGTACTTAGAAGACATTACCTTTCCAATGATACCCCATTTGCTATGTTTTTTAGCATGGGTACTTAGAAGACATTACCTTTCCAATGATACCCCATTTGCTATATTTTTTAGCATGGGTACTTAAAAAGGTCCCTTGAAGGGCACTGAAGGGTCATAGACCCTTAAGCCTTTACTACAGTTTTCTAGAAGAAATTACCTTTCCAATGATACCTTGATACCCCATTTGCTATATTTTTAGCATGGGTACTTCAAAAGGTCTCTTAAGGGCCCTTTACCCTTACCTACAGTTTCCTAGAAGACATTACCTTTCCAATGATACCCCATTTGCCATTTTTTTAGCATGGGTACTTTAAAAGGTCCCTTGAAGGGCCCTGAAGGGTCATAGACCCTTAAGACCCGTACTACAGTTTCCTAGAAGACATTACCTTTCCAATGATACTCCATTTGCTATAGTTTTAGCATGGGTACTTTAAAAGGTCCGTTGAAGGGCCCTGAAGGGTCATAGACCCTTAAGACCCGTACTACAGTTTCCTAGAAGACACCACCTTTCCAATGATACTCCATTTGCTATATTTTTAGCATGAGTACTTTAAAGGTCCCTTAAGGGCCCTGAAGGGTCATAGAC
>JAQGAA010001901.1:0-14085 GCA_034696425.1 Isotoma viridis | reverse complement strand
AAAAACTGTCCAATTACTTCCTTCCTCGTTTAACTCTTTACAAATCTACACATTTCCAATTTTGTTTAAAATCAGCTTAAAAATTCGAAACGAAAGTTACTAAATGATTAAAAGTCTAATCACCTCATTATAAAGAATAATCTGATTGTCTTCAAAAGACATTCCAGAAAACCCATCTTTCGACTTTCCCCCTAATCCATGACTGTTTTCACCTTCTACAAGATTGAAAGTTCTTTCTAGTGTATGTAGCCGAACATCACTACATAATTTGTGTATTCGATAGCAAGATAGAATGACCTCAATTCTATCTTTAGAATCTAGTTATTTCCAGTATGTTAGCTTCCTGGTTGCCTGTCTGTCGCTTGTCCTAATTAATTATACCTTGAACAAGGAGTTTCTCTTACAGAAACTCCTCTCTCTAATCTTTGTCTCATTCCAGCTCTCAGCCAGGCAACACACAACTAATCTGTCTCTTACATTTAACTCTGCGAACCTAGTGCATAATTCTGTATAATAAAAAGTGTTAATTGTTGCATACTGTAAATCAATTAGTCTAGCAAACTACGTACATTGATTTACCAGTCACTCACACATACAAACACTACATTTGGCGACGAGGAAGTTTCGATCAAGAAGATCAGCACCAGAGTTAAAAAGTCCCAAATTCGACTGTACTCGACATTTGGCGACGAGGAAGCTTCTTTTTCCTGCAGAAGAGAAGATTTTTGTGCTTCATTCAAGGGCGAGCTAATGATGACCAGGTTGACTTATGGTGGAAGTATGTCCACTTCCCAAAAGTCAAATAGCAGCAACAAGGCTTCCAGAGGCCTGCCCTCTAAGTCTGGCAAGTGTTGTGCTAGTTGTGGTTCGAAGTCCCATACTTCAACCAAGAAGTTCCCTCACAGAGATGTCGAGTGTCACAACTGTGGAAGGAAGGGACACTTCAAGAGGATGTGCAGATCAGCAGGCAAGCCCTCAACCTCCCAGGAAAGGAGGTCAGCATCTACATCCTTTGTGCAAGTTACGCCAACTTCACAAGTCCAAGCAGTCCAATCTACAAGGAAGAAGATTTGGATCAAGCTCTCGTCAACCCACTACAAGACATACATCACTGTTGGTATAGGTATGTCCTTGTTTGGTAGAGACTTATTTTCAAAGTTTGCTCAATGCAAAAGTGTGTCTAACTCGTCGAAGTTCACACTTGAGAAACTTTTACAAGATGACAGTCCTAAGTTTCTAAAGGCTCACTCCATCCCATACGCACTGATGTCAAAGGTCAATCGGGATCTGGAGGAGATAGAGAGGATAGGAGTCATCGAACATGTGGCCCATCGCAAATGGACCTCATCGTTGGTCGCTGTGCCGAAGCCCAACGAACGTCTCAGGATGACTGGTGATTCAGTCAACAGTAAGTTACGCTTCACCCAGTATCCAAGACGAAAACATGAGAAGCTGTTCATCCTCGGAGAAGGAGGAAGGAAGTTCTCAAATCTGGATGGACAGAATGCCTACCATCAGATTGAAGTTGACAAGTCATGCAAGAAGCATCTTGTCAATAACACACATAAACGCCTCTATCGCTACTATGTGTTAAACCAAGGGATCGTCACATCCCTACACCTGTTGCAAGAGTTTGTGGATAAACTCTTACAAGGAATGCCGATGTCCGAAGCATTCATAGATGATGTCACACCGAAGTCTCTCAAGTCTCGTCCCAGCCCTCGTGCACCCGTAGCAAAGGTCAAGGAGTTGGAGGAGATGAAGAAGTTAAGTGTCGTCAAGCGTGTGGACCACAGCGTATGGAATCCACCTTTGGTCGTCGCACCGAAGAAAACTGATCATGGGAATGCAGAAGCTCCGTCAAGAGCACCCATGAGTCACAAGTTAAGTGCAGAAGACGAAGAAATTAGCTGTAATTTCATCGCAAGTGAACAATTGGAAGTCCTTCCAGTTACTGCACAGACCATCCGTAATGCTACTGCTCGTGACAAGGTCTTAGCGAAAGTCATGAAGTACATAAAACACGGATGGCCAAGTCAACTTCCAGAAGAAGATGACAGTCTGAAACAAGTTTTTGCTCATCGTGAAGAACAGAAAATAGAGCAAGGAGTTCAGATGTTGGGAATCCTGATTCCATCATCAATTCAACTCAAGAATCGACAGCAACTCCATAAAGGCAACTTAATTATGGATTGCAATGTTTTTTGTCCCTATTACAGGCTTTCACCCCAGTCTACCACAGGTGCGGAGCCGTGTAAACTTTTGCTGGGAGGAAAACCTAGGAGTCGGTTGGACCTGCCACGTCCAGATGTCCAAGCCACTGTAGGTGTTTCGCAATCCCGTCAGGAATCTGGATACAACTCCGGTGTTAAATCCAGACAATTCGAGGAAGGAGAGGATGTATGGGTCAAGACATTCAGTAAGTCTCAACCCAAATGGTCGCTCGGAAAGATACTCAAGCAAAAAGGTCCTGTCACCTATACCGTATCTATCAATGGAATGGAAATCAAGCGTCACGTTGACCAAGTTTTCCAAGCCGGCAAGTTCAGCTTCGAACCTCCAGCTAATCCAGCGCCAGAACCAGTCTCCACACAGCCGCCTGCTAGTTCCGGTTTCCGTTCCTCTCATCCATCCACAAGTTCCAGTCCGTTCCGGTCAGCAGTTGAATCCAGTCCAGATTCATCTCCTGAAATCGTGCTCGAGCAGTGTGCCAGCAGATACCCGAAACGTGACCCCAAGATGATCCAGCGTTATGGAACTTAAGCTTCGTAAGGAAGGGGTAGTGTAGTGTATGTAACCGAACATCACTACAAAACATAGCTAGATAAGATGACCTAAATCTAAGTCTACATAAACTAGTTATATCCAATATGTTAGCTTCCTGGTTGCCTGTCTGTCGCTTGCCCTAATTAGTTCATCCTTGAACTGGAGTTTCTTCTACTAGAAACTCCTCTCTTTATTCTCGGTCTCAATCCAGCTCTCAGCCAGGCAACACACATTAATCTGTCTCTTACATTAACTCTGCGAACCTGTGCATTCTGTATAATAAAAGTGTTTATTTCTTAAGTATAAAACAATTAGCCTAGCAAGCTTCGTACATTGTTTTATTCACTCATACAAACACTACAGTAAGTTAAAACATCTTATAGGCATAGCTATAAATGTTCTTGACACATTGAGCTAATATTGATATTATTTACAATCCATTGTTCTAAAGGTTAATATTAATATATTGGACTTTTGACTTATTTAAGATTTGATTTTTTAGATCTTATTCGATTTTGATTCCAGGTCATCTTGGCAATAATCAATTTGGCAAAATAAAGACTGAAATTTTGGCAAACTGAAAAAGTCAGAAAAAGTGAAATTGGCATATAAGAAAATGCTCTTTTGACGTTTTTCACAACTTTACTTTTGCAAAAACGTCTTGTTTTGTTGTTAAAATTTTGCTAAGTTTGAGCCATTTAAAAATTACATACACAAGATAAAATATGTTTGTGTTCAAATGTTTTGTTACTGTATATAGTTCTCTTTTTGTTCTTACTGGAATCAGTAATGATTACATCCTCGAACAAGTTTATTGCCCTAAATTTCTAAATTTTTTAAATGGCATCCACCCGCGTATTCAAGGATACGTTTTGCAGAATCCAAATAAAGTTGGTACAACGGGTCACACGTATTTATAACGGGAAGCCGCCGAGATTGCAACGAAAAGAATATCGTATGTACAGTAAACCAGTTGGTATATATCAACAGGGACTGACAGGAAGTATATAACAAGTGACGGTACAGTTTTATTGGTTAAGTTTCCGGATCACAAATAATTTGATGAATGCTTTGAAACAGGAGAACATGTATGGTTTAGTGAATATAATTTTGAGGAATACGCAATGGCTTTTCATGCAACATAAATTCTTCGCTAAAAGCGTTTTGCCAAAAGTATATTTTGTTTTGCCAAATTGTATCCGTGTTATCAAGCTGGCAAAAAAGAGGTTTGCCAAGTTGACTGCTCTACGACCATTTGGCAAATTTTTAAATTTTGAAAAACTTAACTTTTCATAATCTGACGCCATACCAAAATGTCACATTTTCTAGGTTAGGATTAGGAGTAAAGATTACATTTATTTTAACAAAAGGCAGACACATGCATTTTATTTGGAGGTAGATGCAGTCATGCAGCTTTTACAGATGTAGTCATTATCTCACTAAAACCAAATGGTGAAAGTATGGCGTATGTCAATTCATAAATGGAACTGATGAGTAAATTGATAGAAAACCTACCATAAAAACTTGAATTACTTTAAGCAATTGAGGTTTCTTCTCTTTGGACACTAAATTAAGGATAAAAGATTTATTTTAAAATTTTTTTGATGGACCATAGGTGTTGTAAACAATTATCCGCTTTGTATTAATAGGTACGTAAGTTTTACGCACGTTTAATTTCAAATAAAAGTAAATAATTATTAAAATTTATATCGCTAATTTTTTTATTATTTATGTCGCTGCAGTTCTCAAGTGTGAATTCTAATTAATGTGCTTCTTACCTACGCATTTCCAGTATAATGTTCAATGTCAATGAACATATCATTACGTAATTTACAAATGACAAAATCGTGTGATTACAAAATTTTCAATAGTTTCAGGTAAATTTGAGATTTTAACAAACACTTTAGTATTAATCTTGAAGAACTTGAAGCCGATGCAGTGAATAAATCTGTTGACCTAGAATAAAATACTTAAATAACTTTAAGAATATAAAATAAACCCGTTCAATAGCTCTTTAAAATTATACTTAAAATTTACTTTATGTAGGCATAATTGATGTTTTACTATGACGAGTGTCATTTGTGTTTTTGGTGATTATATTTTTTGAATTTTTTGAATTTCATGAGAAATGATGTTTATTACTAGAGTAAGGGGACACATCTACAATCCCAAGAGTGTTCCTTTCGTCAATTGCATTCTTCCCATAGAAAAAAGATCAGGGGTCTGTGCATTCTTCCCGATTGGTTTGGCATCTCCTTTTCATTAATACTGCGCGCAGTTCCTGCTAGCGCGTATTAATGCTGCGCCCGCAGTTCCTGCTAGCGCGTTCGTAACTCGAAGAATTCACACTTGAAGCATACCTTCGACCTTCATATTAAAGATTTTTAGATTGTACTTCGCCTAAATGTTTTGTATTTAGCATTTATTCTTGCAACCATAATAAGAATCCTGTTTCATTTAGTAATTGACCTCTCACCTTTTACCTTCCTTTTAAAGTCTTGTAACGGCTGTTAATGCAAGTTGTAAGATGCTAAATAAAGTTTAAAATACATAATTTTGGAAATAGATCGTTAAGCTGAATTTTTTTTCTGGCTCAATACAACATTCTTTTTGTATCATAATAAGCATCTCAATACAATGAATCTTAATGTTAAGAAGTAGAAGTTGGTCGGACCATTAATATGAACATAAAAAATTAGAGCTAAATTCTCCCATCCACTGGTCTAACTGCTTCATCAAATCTTGGTTGCAGCCGCGATTCTATTCTTGATCCATTCTTTGTGTGTGAGCCAAAGAAGTGTCTAGGAAGTAAAGCCGGGCAAATTTAGGGGTTTCATGGGGTTGTGGGTAGCCAGTTCTAATTCCGTGGTAAATCTGCCCGTGAATTTTGAAGCAGTACGGTCCATGTCCTGGTGGTGTTGATGTTTTTGCTCCCATTGAAGCAAACTCGAGCGCACTAGTAAAGGACCGGATAAGATCCATGAAATTTTTGTGTTCCATCTTGAGTAGTCATCAAATTTTTTAATTGGATTAGAAATCGATTGTAATTGGGAAGCCGGACTTTTCCTTTTCGACAACAAAATGTAAACTTGCCGTCTGAAGGTCTTTCTATCTTAAAATTTATTGAATGACATCCTTGGCATTCTTCATCTAACGTTCCACAAAAAATGAAACGACTTCGTTTTCGTCAAAGAATTCTAAGGGGGCATGGCCTGTTAGATACGTTTGTACTCCATTGTTATTTTTGCGGCTGTTACCATCATGTCTCAGCGCAGTTGGTTGTACATTTGCATTCAAAGTATATCCAGTCTGGCCTCTTCAGCTATGCAACTGTAGAAGTTGCATAGCTGAAGTGTCGACACTAACATTCTCATTATCTGATAAGTTTAGTTGTATGTTGGTTTGTTAGATTTACAACAGTCCTTGCCTGACTCTATTGCGGAATTGTGATTATTAAAGTTTCTACAGCTGGGTTGTGGATGTGGATATGATGTGAGCTGTTCAGGAGGGACATGTTAGTTTGAGAAGCTTGATATACAATTTCTTCAGTCAGACTGGTTGGAGTAGGTTGAGATATGTTGAGAGCACGTTCGGAAGTTTTTGCTGTTTTATTTGCTTTATAAGCCTGCCTTCGTTTTAACAATCGCTGATGTTTTTGTTCAGTGGTTTCTTTAGCCCGTTTCTGTTGATACGCTGTTTTGTTTTTAGCTGACTGGTAATTTCTGAGCTGTATGTACGGTGGGACTGTGCTCCGGGATAGTAGACTCGCTGCAATTCTGTGAAATGTTCGATTGTTGGGTGTGATTTACAATTATTCCAGTTTGACTGGCTTATGGAGATTTTGACATGCTGAGTGCACGTTATGAAGCAATTCGACTTGTTCTTGTTTTATATACTTCCTTACTCTTTAAGAATCGCTGATTCCTTTCTTTAGTTGTTTTTAAGCCATTTTCTGTTGATGTGCAGCTTTGTTTACTTTTTCACTTTGATAGTAGTTTCCTGAGTCATTTTTTGTTGATACGCAATCTTCTTTTTCTGCGACACTTGTGTTAAACACATGGTTTCTATTTTTCGTTTTCTTTCCATGTCAAAATAACACTTAGGTTGGGGGACTAAAAATTGAATTTTTATTCAAGGTTGGTTTAATTAATTCATGTTTTCGGTAAGACCAAGCTAGAATCACGGGAAAATTGTGACCTGTTTACCCTGACAATGGAGAGAAACTGGAGCTTTGCAGTAACAATTATCAACGCCGAACGAACTTAAGCTTACATATGTTTATTTACCTGCTTTTGGTCAGACCAGTTTCAAAAATATAAACATAAAGACACTTCCGGGTGTTATTTTCGGAATTATAATATTAAAGACACTTCCGGACCTTATATCCATGTAAATGAATTGTTTTGATTGACTTGATATCGTAATCATTATAGTTGGGAATGATGAGCATCAAACAAATAGTATTCCCTCTGTAGCCTACAGTACCACCAACACTTTTTAGTATTTAGTTTTTCCACCTTCAGAGAGCATGCGTGCTCTTCAAATACCACTACCTGCTTAACGCCGTCACACAAAATCACTATGCTGCTAATACCAACCATCACTACTACCATGTATTGAAGATAGGGAAATTGGTCGAGGCGACTGAAAAATTGGACTACCCGAATAATAATATTCTTCAGAATTCATATATAAAGATTTCCTCGCTCTTATCGTAACACAAAAGACGGTTGATTCGCTGTTCCCCGAAAATGAATTAGAGTTCATGCACAAAAAAAGACATGCAAGTTTGCTTTTTATTTATTAAGTTATTGTTATTTTGTATTGTTGATATTGATTGGTATTTTAATGACGAAATGTGAGTGCTAGCTTTCAAAGCTGCTAAATACAAATATATGTAAATAATATTTAGCATTTTTTTTAGCATTTTGGTGGCAGTTGCCAAGTGGGCATTCTAATCAAGTAGCATCTTATGTATTTTAGGTATGACATGTAATATGCTTATCATTATGTAATTTACAAATGACAAAGTCGAGTTGTGACAATACATTCGAGATAATTCAGGTAAAATCTAGATTTTGCACAAAGGATTTACTCGGATTACACTTTGGTAATTAATTTATATAATCTTGGAAAAAGTTTCTTTAATGTTTATTATTTAATATTATTATTTAATAAACAATATTTAAAAAAATGTTCTTACGAATCTGAAATTGACACCCAAAGAGGATATCATTGCTAAAAACCCTTTATTCTTTTTTTGACTTCTATTACACCAACTTATTTTTAGTCATTTAACTTACACTTGATGAAATTGAAAATCAATATATTGAAAAGAAAGAAATGTTTGATTATTAGCGATTAAAAATATTCATACTTTTTTACTACCTTCAAAACTTCAAAATTTAATACAGATTAAAAAGTACTTGTTGTTTAATATTATTTGTAATTATTTTTACCAAAATAAAACATAATAGCTTGATAATATAAATCAGGGATGAAGCAATTGATGCATTGTTCTGCTTAAATTTATCTTATTATTTTTGGCGATTTTTAAATGCTACAAATATCAAATGTTGGCAGCGCCATGAGGATTTTTTTTAAACGAATGCAACGTACAAAACCCAAATTTATGTAAAGTCAAAACGTTGCATTACCCTTCTGCTAATGCTGGCAGCACCAAAATTTTAAGAAACATTCCGAATGATTGAAATCAATTTTTAAATCTTTTATCAGTTTTTTAAGTTAAAAATGTACTGCACAGCAAAAGAGTAAGTTGTTTTGCTTTTGATATCGAAAAATAATTAATTATTGTAATTTGAAAGTAGACACATTGCTTTTACTTGTAGAAGCTTTACTGGAAGTCACATTTTTTGAGGATGTAGTCTTAGATTCCTTTGCAGATGCAAGGTTCAAAGATTTTAGGGAATCAGTGACTCTCGCTGTTTCCTTGTTGTTACCGGTTAACACAAAAGATCCCGGATTAGTTGAACTTGTAGAAGTTAACTTTATTGAATGGTTCGTTTTCATTGTTGATCTTGTTTCGGGTTCCCGTGAGCTTTTAATGGTAGACAGTTGAGTCTTACTGCCGACTGCTGCACTTGATCGTGTAGCGTGTCCATGTTGTTCCTTAGTTGATGCAGAAGTTGCCCTTGGTCGGGTTGACGAGATGATATCATCCCGTACTGATGACATTGCCTGCATTCATTTCAAATTTTGAGCATAAAAAACCAGACATAATTTGTCTAAATATTTTATTTTAGAAAATTAATTTCAAGTACTGTTTTAATTCCAGTAGCGTTATCGTCAACGACATGCGTTTGAATCGTGTTTTGGGACTTTGCTTGGCAAATCTGCTTTAGAGATTGCACAATATCCGCATTAGCTTCTTTGCCAACTTGAATGAAATTGAACTTTGACCTCAACGTTAGTTTGCTATTAGTCAGCTCCAGAACTGATGCTTTGGTGTACCGTTTCGATGCATTGTCTTCCCCATCCGTTAGAATAAATATTTGAAGGTCGTCTTTTTGCCACACTAAAATGTCAAAATACTTTTAAAACAAAAAATACAATAGGCTCTTAAAACCAAAACCAAAGAATATTTCTTAGATATATTGTTACAAATTGCATTCAAAAATAAATCAGAAATGCATTTCGTTTTTAACTTTGATTAATTGAAAGAAATACGTTGAATTCAAACCTGAGTCGGGAATAGATGTAAGAAGGTCTCCCCAAGCGTCATAAAGAGCAGTGGATCTTTCCATTCCACAATTAAGTTTTAGCTGATCAATTACATTTTGGCTACTTATAGCTGATTTCAAAGACGTAAACAGTTTCTTTGAAGTTGTGCTAAACACAGTAATGTCAAGCAAGACATAATCCGGGCAAATTTTAATTATCTCACGAAGAGATTGGCAAACCTCTTCAATTTTTGTTCCGCTCATACTCGGACTAATATCGACGGCAGCGTAGACGCTTACGCCTCCTTTAGTTGAAGTCGAAGACTTGGGATATTTTGTTGATGTGGAAGTCATCGTAAACTTTTACCTAAAAAATATTAACAGTTACAACTGAATTAGAATTTTAATGGCGGATTTGTGCTCTGTCAACAACTCGAAGAATAAATGAGCAATTGTATTAAATGAAGCTGGTTTTTAATGATTTAGCAAACCTATTATAATATCTATTTTTTTGAGTCAAAAATACTGGCCTCAAAAGTATAGTAAAGCACTATCCCTGTACAGTAACAGTAAAATATTACAACTTCACTCCAAATATATCAAAAACCCATGGATGTTAACCCACCATGAAATAAATTCTCTTCAGATTATTTTTGGTTGATCACTCACAGCCAAAACTAAGCGAGTAATATGACATATTATTTATTATTTAATTAAATGAAAAAGCTTGATGATGATAATAAATGTAATTGATATTCGTCCAGGGCAAGTGGCTTATCAAGACTCGGATTTTTTATGGGTGAAACTCTTTATTAGAGTTGATGTGTCTGACTGCAATTCAACGATAAATGGTCAAGGTGCAAAAGTGATATTGGCAAAAATCTGTTTTTTTTAGTTTAGTCAAAATTGGGATAAAAAAAGTGAGATTGGCAAAACAAGTTGGCAAATATATTTTACACCAAAAAGTTGGCAAAAGTACAGAAAAACTATTTTGTCATTTTCAATTTTTTAACAATATGCATGTACCGAATTCAGGCAAATTGGGTCAGTTGAAAAACTTTTTAATGATTTTATCTAGACGCTAACCAATCTTTGAATTAATTTTTAAGAACGCTAAAGTAATACTATCAAATTAATGTTGCATTTCCAATCTAAACAGTAACATCTGATCAATAAAATTACCTTGATGTTGTCAGTTGTGGTTAAATCTAAGATTCTGGAATTATCAGGTTTAATCATTGTAGGAAAATTAAACATTTGACTAAAAATGTGCATACAATTATAGCAGATATATTTATCCACTTTTAGAAAATTTGCATAATATTCAAAAATTTGTTGTACAATGGCAAAATTCGGGTTAGTTTGACAGAACATATTTTTGCCAAAAACTTTTTTAAGAAACGAGTATTTGCCAACTAGTTTTGCCACTGTAACTTCTGTCACCGTGACCAAATACCACATTCAACACTTGTTTAAATTATCATAATCAATTTCCTGCTACATTATCGCTTTCTTTCAATGTGCATCCTTTTCCTTCCACTATAACTTTAAGCTTACAAATTTTACAATTCTTATTAAATCTTCTAAGAAAACATTTAAGAATATTACATAATGCCTACAACAGACATAAGCCATTCAATAATTCTAAACAGGATGACAGTCAGATTTATTTAATCAAGTCATTATAAAAATTAGGTTCCTGAAAAAATTGTATTGTAAAAGTGGTTTCGGTGAGATAAAGCAGCAACCCCTATTGGGTCTTATGCAAAGAGTTACGGAGATCATTGTTTGCTCTGAATAATTTTTCTAAGAAGACATGAGGACGATATATTTCACTGTTTTCTTTACATGAATATAACCACTGATTGTTCAAAGTTCAAGTGTCACTTGATTGTTCGAAAGCTTATCTTAATACTTAGATCGTTTTGTAATCAACAAATCAACATACTCTTCCAAATGCTTATCAGTCCGTTTGTTCACGTTTTGTAAAATAATTGTATTTTGTTGTGAATGTTCATTGGAATTCACGGTATCTTTAATTGAATTTTAAAAGCAAGAGATAACTTTTTATCGCTCTTAATTTTAAGTTCAGACTGACTAATAATAAAAATAATTTATAAAACACGGTTGATACTCGAAGATAAAACAAATCTGTCTCGATTGAGTGTCAAAAGTTTTATCTGGAATTTGAACTACTTTGACTTGTGAAACTACCTTATGACAATCTCTACGAACCATCGGTTATTTTTACAAGTTGATGAAGGGAAAAGTTATCTTTTACAATTAAAAATGTAAGACCATTATAAGTTGGCTGAATTTTAAATTTCACATATTTTTTGAATTTTCATCCTAAAATTCTGCGGATTTATTATTAAAGTGTGCTTTTACTTTTTAATAGTTTACGCACACTGCTTATCAACAAAACTAAAGAATTTGCATTGATTTGGGAAAGCAGTCATTTTTATCAAATCTTCAGAATGCAAACAGCAACAGATGCAAGACGTAAGTTTACTTTTGAATTTGTCCTGTTTCTTGGAAATTTATTTTTGCGCTTCATTATTTGCCAGTTGAAAATTTTGGATCCACTGTTTAAAACAATATAACCAGAGTTAGGCAACTATTTTAATGGACAAACACGTTTTCCGTATCCAATGAATTGGATTAGTTTTTTAGGGCAGCAAAAGCAACATTACATAAGACTAGATTGATTCTAATTATTTTCAAAAAGTATTAAAACGTTAAGTGAAAAATACTCCGGGTACTTTACATCGATTTATGTTAAGCATAATTACAATACTAATCAAAGTCCCAGTATTTACAAAGTACAATAATATTTTCTAAATCTAGTTGTAATTTGCACTTTTTTAATATTCCTTTATTAACTGATAAAAGAGAATATTATGTTACAATACTAGTTCTCAAAACATCATATTGATTTTTAATTTTTAATTATTTGGATTTTATTTGCCAAATAACTGTGAATAGCAACTTAGCTTGATTTTCTTTGATTATTTCAAGTATCATTCAGAATTTTCGTATTCCCTGACGCAATATTCTTTGGCATGTTTGTTTTGTATTTGAATCAGATATTTTTATCAGCTTTTTAATCACAATCAAAATGTGAACTACTGAATACTTAAATGATTTTAAATTACAGGTTTTCAATCCACCCTATTAAAAGGGTTTCAAATAAGTCGTGTACTTGGGCAGGGATCGTTTGGCGTTGTTTTAAGTTGCGTTCATCTTTTAGAGAAAAAATCTTATGCAATTAAAGTAACATCTGACGATGATCCTGAAGGAATTCGGGAGGTACAAACTCTGGCCAAAACTCAGCATAAAAATGTAGTGCAATACAGGACGTGTTGGAAAGACTCAATTTCAAAAGACGAAGTCAATTCCCTTGAACGAACACTTGGAATTAAGATTTCAAGTAAATTTAAGTAAGTATGCACAAAACGTAGCATAACCTATTTTGAAAGTTTTAATTAATCTGTGGAATATCTTAAATCTCAGGGTTCCCTTTGGCCAAAGTTCAATGAAAGTGCTGTGCATTCAGATGGAACTTTGTGGTGAAGATCTCCGCAAATGGCTTGGGACTCAAAACTCAGTAAATGAAGGGAAAGTAATGAAAATGTTTATCCAACTTGTAAACGGATTGGAACATATTCACTCAAAAGGAATCATCCACAGGGACCTCAAACCTGAAAATATTTTTTTGGATAAAGACGATCCCTCCGTTGTAAAGATAGGAGACTTGGGAATAGCTGTAAATCACAGTTCTATCAAATCAGCAATTCATACACAAGGCGTCGGGACTCGACTCTATTTTGCACCAGAACAGTGGACAGATCGTTATGGGAAATCCGTTGATCTTTATGCGTTGGGGATTATCTTCTTGGAAATGCTTTACCCAAGCATTCAACCTTCCAAAACAGGATCATATGACAAACTTGCAGAAGTCATAAAAAAACTAACAAAAGAAAAATATGTGCCTTCAAGCGTAAGACAAAATTGGCCTGTCGCTGCAAATTTGATTTTGAAGCTTACTTCCTCCTCATCTGAGAAACGTCCATCGTTTGAAAGAATTTATGAAACGTTTGAAGCTCGCTCTACAAGTTCAAGCTCTTCTCGAGCCTCAAGCTCTTCCAGAAGCTCGAGCAATAATTCGAACCCTTCTATCAGCAGAAGTGCAAGTTCCACTACAACAGCAGATGTATTTGGAGCCGCGGCATCAACATCTTCACGTGCTTCTTCTTCTAGATCGTCCACTAATCGTTCGATTCATGAGCATGTGGGCTGTGATGGTTGCGGTAAAAATCCTATAGTTGGAATTAGATACAAGTGCTCTGTTTGTGAGGATTACGATTTATGCGAAACTTGTGAAAAGCGACATGGACTTCACCCTGAGGATCACACTCTCCTCAAGTTTAAAGTGCCCAGACGACGTCAAAATGTGAAGGCGCCTGCTGCACCTAGAACTAACTTAGCAATTCATAAAGGTGTAAGCTGTGATGGATGCGGGATGAGTGACATCAAAGGCCCTCGTTTTAAATGCTCAGTGTGCTTCCCTCGAGTTGTGGAAACAGGAGCGACAGTAATCAACTTCATCACAATCCCACTCTTCACAATGATACCAAGT
>JAQGAA010001900.1:0-14086 GCA_034696425.1 Isotoma viridis | reverse complement strand
GGCAACACGCAGTGTAAGTATTTAAACCACAGATTACAGATAAATGTATGAATATCTATCAGCCTGAGAAAATTAAAGTAAATCATTTTAGAATAACTTTCAGAGCTTATTATGTGAAGGTTTAACTTTTTTACAAAATTTTTCCCACAAACCTTTTACAATTTTTTTTCGGTATTACATCTTTAATTTGGTAAAACTTTGATTCACCAGGATAATATCTGTCTGGTCAATAGATATTTAGGTTCATGAAACAATATCCTTCAGGTCATTCATATAAATAGTCGATTTGAATCTCAAACAGTATCAATCTATTTATAAAGAGTGTTATAAGAAAATCTTAATAATACAAATGTTTAACTTTTAAAACACTAGTGGAGTCTAAAATTCAGGATATGACAGCGTAAACTGTATGGTAAACGAAATGAGGAAGTTCGTTAGGGGTAATGGTAAGAGTAATACTATCGTAGATTTTAAAACTTTCCATCCTCGAATTGAATTAAGATTAAACATTTTAAAATACGGAACTAGAACTTTTTAATAATTTATTTACGGTTCAAGCTTTTCAATCCAAGAATAATACTAGTTCCATCCAATTTCCACGACAGGCCCAATAGAGTGAAATGAATTTGATTTAATTTATTTTCAAAGGCTATGTAATATGAGCTCAGCAACTTGCCTGAAGTTTCATAGAGTTGTACAAAGGAAATTATATTTGCTGCAATGGTGACGATTTTGAACATTTTATTACAATGCATGCTCTTTACTTACAATTTTTTGATATGCATATATATGTTAATCGGGGTTTTGGAATTGCTTGCTTAGCTCAAAAATGTCGAACAATGTTTTGCTGATTACTTTGTCCTACTCTGGGATGCAGAATTTTTAATTTGACCTAAAACCGGTTAGATAGGAAAATCTTAAAGTACCAGATACCGGAGGTGACATTTATTGCTGCTTTAAAGTAGTTATTATAAGCAACAGTGTTTTGCACTTAAGATTAGCATTATATGTAATGCTCCTATTTCATATAGTTTACTAAAAAAAGATTCAACATTATTTTTGTACATTATTTCCGACCTTGACCTAAGATTGCCATTAGCAAGAGAATAAAATGGATAAGAACATTGATAAATATTTCACATGATAATGGTTAATGGTTATCATTATCAATTATCATCCTGGATCAAAAATATGATACAGAAAATTTCCCACGACACTTATTTTAATGTTTATTTTCATTTTTTTTACGAAGGAACTGCATGGCTTTATAGTTCAGTTCATCCAGATACAGAACCACAAAACAAGGTAATTAAGTCTTCCAGTTTTGTTAAGTTTTATAATTCTTTCGCTTTTATAGAGTTGCATCATACAAAACTGTGCTAAATTTGCAGAATTGATAAGTACAAGTGTGCAAACTATATTTACCGGTATAGGTATCCAAATCAGTTTTCACACTAATTTGAAACAAATAATTTTTTAACTTTAGATTTAAACCTTGAAAAATCATTAAAGAATTTTTGTGTAGTTGTTTTACTATTTACTATACTTGTCCATGACGCAAATCCTAAGAATGCTTAAACCTTATTATGTCTGCATTACTAAAGTATAGAACAGGCAGGATGAGAGTTTGATCTCAATCAACTTTTCCTAAAAAAAATGCATTGCTTAACCTCAGCTCGGACTTCATCAGAGCATACTCATGACAATTTCTTTATTATGCGTATTCTCTGAGACTTCGTATGTGGAAATACCCTAGAAAACAAGCAATTAACTAATGAGATTGAACCGTATAGAACATATTTTATATGGAAATTAAAAATACTTTTTTGTACATTGCATATCTTTTTTTAATGGTTAACAATCATTTCATTACACTTTTTTGTTTATTTTAAAATTAAAATTCCTGCAATAACTTCACTATGCTCCGTTTTTTCCGTTTCATTGATATTTTGAAATGTTTTGACTACAAAATCATGATCAGTGCTAACTATTGTAGATTCAAATTTTTTAGGTTCAGAAATATAGAAATTGTTTGTATCATTACTTTTTATTTACATTATTTGTATTGCCATTTCTTTGGACATTTTAAGGACTACTGAATTTAGAAAGTACAATTTTATTTTAATTAAATAACCTTATAAAATCTCTCGACAAAAGATGCAAAGTTTCTTTAAAAACTCATTTAAAAGTTAATTCTAATCAAAAGTAGAATTTTGTAAAATTTAATTTTTTTAAAGTACAATTCGGAATGCAGATCGTCATGAAAAAACTTGTAGAAAAATACAAAGGCTAAAAGATAAGGCTTCCCCAGCAAGCAAATCTGCTTACCACGAATGATAAAATTATTAGATTATGAAAAAAATCTAATTGATCCTCATGATTTGATCGAGTAAAAAAATCGTTTGCATTAGAAGAGCTGTGCATAGTTCTTTAATTTTTTACTACCAAAGTAAAAATACAATTTTATTCATCACTATCGATTCCAATTTCTTTATTAACTACCCAACCCATTTATCCAGAGCGTTTCATTTCTTATTTACATTTTATTTACTTTTATACGATTAAAAACTTAAATATCTTTCTGACTTAAAACAATATTTAGTTTTTCCATTTCCCTTTTCTTAGCAAATAACCAATACTGTCTTAACAATGCACCAAGGTATTCTGGCCAACGCCCTGGATAAACAATATTAAGGTAATAAAACCCTCTACAAAAAATCCGATGTGGTATCCAAACAGCAGTTCTTTTTTGAAGTCCGATTGATCTGACTCCCCATTTCGCATATTGCTTGGCAGAAGGTGCTCCCAAAGATGGATTTTTGATTTTACTTAATTTTGTCGAAACATATCCAGGCAATTGGTACTGAAAATAAATCCCAGTTCCTTCATATTCACGTGAAAGATCTTCAGTTAACTTCTCAACAAAACATTTGCTTGCTGAATATAATGAGTAAAACGGAGTATGATTTGCTGACACGTAAGATCCAACATTTACAATTACCCCCGCCCCTCTTTGTAACATTCCTGGTAACACCGCTCGAGTCATCATTGACACAGAAAGAGCATTGATGTTCAAAATGTCATGAATAAACTTCTTAGAGTCTGGTATATCATGAAAAATTGTTGGACGCGAATAAGTCATCCCAACGTTATTGATCAAAGTACCAATGTCAAGTCCACTAATTTGGCTTACAATTGCATCGTAAACGTCTATATCACCAGAAAAATCAATTTGAATTACTTTCGTTTTAATTTTGTATCGAGATTCCAAAGATAAAGCACAATTGTAAAGTTTCTCCATGGTACGACTCATAAGAACTATGTTAATTCCTCTGCTGGCCAGTTCTTCACAATATGCGAAACCAATGCCATCAGTAGCTCCAGTGACAATCGCCCATGAACCGACCTTTCTCAGGTCAATGTTATGCCCTAAATAGACCCCAATCCATGTATTGTATAAGGACTCCCAAACAGTACTGCAAAAGTATATTGTAGCTCCAAGACTAAAGTGGAGTCCAAGAAACTCAAGTATATTAAAATTTTTAGCTGATGACACAATAAATACTATTGTAAAATGTATAATTGTGGGTAAAAATAATCTCAAAGTCGGATTTCTACTTGAATTAAACATTTTTATAAAGTGAACTAAGCCCGATTCACCGTCTTTATAATTGACTGTCTTCCTCAAGAGAGTCGGGAAGAAAAGAAGGAGCTTTTTGCATCAGTAGTTGGTATATTAATGAACGATTTCTAATTACCTTATGAAAAATCGGAATATAATGATGTACTAAAGAGTAGTGGGAGTCAAATGAAGACGAATGCTCTCCTTGTTTGTGTCATTATTAAAAGCTTTAACTACAGAGGTTACAACTTTACATTGTATTGTTGCATTGTAACCACTTGAAAATAACAAAATAGCATCTACTATAGTTATTAAAAAGGATATTACATATTATTACACCTTGCTCAATTTCCTGGCTGGAATATGCTCTATAAAGCCGCTTACATAAGTTTGAAGAAATGCGTACATTGAGTTATATAATAAGTTTCTTATAGACAATCCTAAATCCTAGTAATTGTTTCAATATATAAGTACTCTGGAATTCCCATAGTAGTTTAGATCGCTTACGTGAAACAAGTTCAAGCTTATTCATTGTTGTTTCAAGGTAGTTAAAAGTTTCGTTAAGGATTTACTTTTTTGCACCATTGAATTAATTTTGCATCAAGTTGCCAATTAAAAACATTTTGATAACTGGGTTTGTAATGTGAAACTTTAAATAAAAACCCGATGTAATAAGCCATTTTATAGTACGGTTTCCCCATATCGGACAGACTTACTTAAAAAGGCAATTTCTGGTAATGAATAAGGATTGATTTGGATTTGAGCGATAATAATATGGCAAAAACTTTGAATTCAACTCAGAATCATGACTAAGGTTTCAAATGCACTATGCTGTGATTGGCTTATAATTTAGGAAATTTGTAAAATTATGTCTGCCAAGCATAAAATGGACTAAAACATTTAAGAAGACCTTATAGTGGGAATCTAGTAGACATACAGCAATATTATATTTTCCGGAGTTTTATTTCTTAGCTATCGCTAGTTGGGCAATTTTATGTTTTTAGTTTAACCCCAAAAGGAAAGGTTTCATGGTTTTTTCACCATGAGAAATGTTTTTCTGAAGACTTATGGAATCACCGTAAAAAGCCTGCACATTGAAAAAAAACCCTTGGACAGAAGTGAATTTATCTTAAGTATCCTTGACATTGACATCTTCCCAGTCCCAGATTAGCATTTCACAAAATATCTACACCTGATATGATTCAAATTCGCAATCAAGCGTTCCCTAACCTCGAAGAAGTTTATCTGGAGTTCTGCCCATCACGAGTTTGAAGCTTATGCAATATTATTTTAGCATATAATTAATGATTGAATATTTTCAGAATCCTTTAAATTGTTGCATATTTATTTTACTTTGTTTGTAACTTGTAACTTGTACTTTAATTTGTAACGGTTTATCGGTATTGGAGGCCATATAGTATTTGAGATTTTGAAATACGTTTATTTAAATCTAGCTTAAGTTTTAAAAATAAAGTTATTAACGAGCACATGGATTTGTATACAAATTATTACACAAAGCATTTTGTTTAGGTTATTATAGTATATAGGTCTTTGGGAAAAATACATCTTATTACCCCTTTACGCCATCAAATTCTAAAAACAAGTTAAATATTTAAGAGTTAGTACTACTTGCGCATCCCGTAATTTACGATAATTGTTTGGACATTTCGTTTTCATACAGGTTTTAAAATGTAATTAAAAAGCTCAGTTGTACTACAGCAATTAAGTCTGACTCAAATCATTAAAACAAAAAAGGGATCCATACTATATGTCCACCCTGATCTGGGTTAAAATATAGACGAGGCAATGTGAGACCAAGAAGGGATTTACTAATTTACTACATGCTTCAACACAGTATAAACTCAGAGAGTTGCTTTATTGAAACTTGCAATTTGTCTAGACTCAAAGTCCCAAGTATGTAATGGGTGCATTCTAGTACAATATCTTCACAACAAAAACAGAGTCATTTTACAACTCCCTAGGTAGCGTACTCCTCCTTTAAATTGAATTCATACAACTCTTGAAAATAATCTTTTACCTATTTTTCAGAGGTGAATTTCATGAAATTTCATGAAGTAATTTAACAAATTAAACTACAATAGCTGTGTACGCTTATCGACACTAACTGCTAAGATTTGTTAGATTTCCTTCGTACAAATTTAATGTTGGATAAAAAAAAGCCAAATGGAATTTAAAAACTTTCATACGAATTGAGGTTTCTGTCGCACCTCTCTTCGGAATATGTTAAAAGAAAACTATATAATGAATTCTAATTAAATCAAGAACAAATTAAGAATGAATTATATAATGTATGAATAATAAGGAAAATGCTAATATGAACTGTAATATGTATTGCGACAACTCCAATACATCAAATCAGATTTGTATCTCAGCTTCCTTGCTACCTCCTTTCCCCGATCAGATTAGTTTAACGAGCTTGAGAATTTTAAAGAGTTGCGGAAAACCTTTTTAAAATTCATCCTTCAACTCCAACCTCTGTCAGAGTTAGTTAGCATTATCGTTAGCATCGTAATGTATTCCTTCGATCCGTGATCCAGGTTTTCGACATGTAGCTTTACCAATACTTAGATAAGGAAAAAAATTGTATAAATTTTAATACTACTTCTTACATCTGTTGTATATTCAAATTTAACTGAACAGGTTAGTTTTTAGTCGTGTGAGAAACCTAACGCATTTGTATTTCCATTACATCTTCCACTTTTTGTTTCTTTATATCTCTTTCTCTTTATTTCTTTCTGGTTTTTTATAAAGGTAATAAGTCCCTTCGTTTAGCAAAGTTTTGCATATCTTTTTAAAAAATCATTGACATGTGGACAATGTATACTGATTTGTTTTTGAATTATCTGAAACATAATCCAATTTAACAAGGTTTCTCTCGTAAAGGTGTTTACTAATTAGTATAAACCAAAGTCCACTATAATTTAAGTTAAATGGAAATTTCCAGTTTTTCAATCAATGATACATTATTTAATTTGTAAAAAGTTTTTTTTAAATCATTTTTGTATAATACAATTTGTTATAAGTTACTCTTATACAAAAAAAACCTACCCTGCCTAGTGTATTCACTTAATAATAAAAAAATAAAAGACCAACCTTATTAAAGTACCCTGTCAGTTAAACACTATTGATTTTCCAATTTATCACATTTCCTAAAAATCATATAAAACTCAATCATCAAACACAGAGAGCAAGACTGTGGTTATATTAAAGAGTACTAATGACGGTACTAACGAGACAGTACAACCAAAGCTATCTATCTATTTACTAAATAAGTTTATCCTAATATAAAAACTCCTACTACCCCTGACTTTTCCTTTGTTTGCAAAGGGCTATAAAGGGACAGCCGTCGGCAAGGTGTACATATATACCATTATCATATCACAACTCTTAAGGAAATTAGAAAACGAAACAATGGCAAAGGCATCACACTATAATTTTAATCAACATTGTCCGGGAAGAAGAAAGCAAGGGAAAATTAGAGCTAATTAAGATAACATATAAAGCTCATTGGGTTCTGTACAAATAACAAACTTTAGCTTATACTGTTGCAAGTGATTATATTATTGCCTTGCATTCAAAAACTTAAATGCCCCTTTAGGGCTCATCATCAGACTGATTGCTTCTTTAATGGACCGACGTTGGTAAGGGCGTTGGTTCCATTTAGTCGAAGCATCATATGCTATTATATACTCAAATAGAAAATGCCCTCGTTGGTAAAACTTATTATTCTTTAAAAATCTAAAAGAGATAGATATTAAAATGATAATAATCATAATAATATCATGTGCCGTATAATACAAAGGCGTGTATGATAGTCAAACGGGCACATTGTCAAAGTCGTTAGTGGTAGGGTGTACGGACGGTACGTGAGGATTTTTTACACGATGACATCATCCGTAATAACTACAAATTGTCTCTCAATTTTCAATCTATTTATCTACTCTAATATTTTCTCATTTTTTTCTGTCTCATAAATAACTCCTGGAGGAGGACGACTTCACTTGATATTGTGTTTTTTTCAGGGATAAATAAATGTGATAGTGATAAAGATAGCCTTTTTAAATTGGTTCTAATAACCTATCTGAGATTTTTATGTGCTGGTCGTAGTCACGAACTTATTACTATTTCCTCTTTGAATGAATTTCTTGTAATTTATTATTGTTTAATTTATCACCTTTTAATACAGGTTGGGTCAGGGTCATGCACAAGAGTAATGTTATTATACCTAGAAGAGATGTCTGAACCTGAGAATAAATGTCACAGGAAATGTCAATTATTGAGGCAAAAATTCATTGCGAATTCACATGAAGTATCAAAATATCAAATGAATAAGATATATTTGTTAAAGTTTTAATGAAAAGAGTCTTGTTTTGGGGGTAATCAAGCCCTACCTTTATACGTTTTTCTATAAGATATTACTTTGATGTTATATTTGCTTGATTAACATTTTTAGATTGAGTACAAACCAAATCATTTAATTTTTGTCGTCGTGATATTTGCTCATGTCATAAGTTCAAGTCTTCAAGTCTTCAGTCAAAGTCATGTTTTCAATTTCAAAAAATGAATAAAAACAACTTGTGAAGCTATAAAAAAACTATAAGATTCATCACTTATTTAGCAATGATTCATTTTTCTCGTCGCCGGTAGTAAAATTATCTTTAGGATAAGACAAACTTTGCAGATAGATCGTGGCATGCAATGGTACAAGTTGCTCTCGATATACGAGTGAAATGTCAAAATATCGAAGTTTTTTAGATTATCTAGTTCAATTTAGTGTTTTAGAATTTTGCGAATTGAATAGATTTAATATATTTTTGAATATACATTGTTTAAATTTTGTGCATGCGGAAAAGTAAAAATTATATCCGTAGACATTGTATTGAGGGTTCTTCTCCCTGTTTATACAATCCGGATTGATATAAATCAAACTGAAGGTGAGCTTAAACTATATCATACTCAACTTGACTGGTAAATTGTCCTGAAAATTATATGTTAAAAGAAAAGATTAGTTATCCAGAAAATGAATATGAAATTTGATTCATCATATTATCAAGAATATAGAAATTTCATATTAGTCACCCTAATCTGTAATTAAGTCTAAACATTTTAAGTTTTTCTTGTAAATAGATATATTTCTAGAAGAAATTGTAAACAATTTTTTTATGTATCAACAAAGATTTTAATTGATAAAAACGAAACAAATAAAAACTTATAATTAAGAGTGCTTATGAAATAAAAGAGCACTTAAAAGTAAATGTTGTATTTTAAAGTTTCTTAGTGTTTAGTGTTTTCAAGAACCTTTGAATTTTTAAATTACTAGAAACATTTGTATTTAATATATTGATTATTAAAAACTTTGGGAGCTGAGAATGGGAGCAGCCCGAAATAAAATTAAACTTGTCTACTCATACTATGCAAATGTCTCTTTACACCTCAAGAACTCCCTGATCTTAATAAGATTTGACTGTACCTTTAAAAAGAAGCCAACTGGCAAGTCAGCACACAGCAGACGCCTCGCATCCGTGGGATACAGTCCACACAGCAGGACAGATTCACATTAAATTACCATTTAATATTTATATATGCTAAGTAAGGTAGGCATATTACAAATTACATTTTCCAAGACTTTAATGTTATGCTAAATGCCAAATGGTAAACAATACTTGAAATGTTAAAAACTCTGAGATCATCAAAACCCAAGATGACATACAACTTAAAACTATTCTTAAACCAGAAGGTCTTATTCATTATGATAATATTATTTCCCAAACAATAATGACAACAAGAGTTCATTACGAATTCGCACATTATTAAAATTTACAAATATACATAACCAAACCATACAACCATTCATCATCATTTAATTTACTGTCACCATCGCCCGTGTCGCCGTGTCGCATTGCGAAAATGTTGCTGTAAACACAATATAAACATCCACTACTGCCGACTTCTTATGCAAATTCAAGTAGGAAAAGAATAAAGCGTATGCAAAAAATTCCAAGGGTGGATGATGTAAGTAAAGGAGTAATAGGGAAGGCGTATCAAATGGATAAATTCTTTTAAACTTTTTATTAATGAAACTTGTTTATAAAACATTTGAAATATTTGTTTAGGTTTCAGTTCAAAGGTTATATTTGATTTCGTGGAATTTGCAAAAATTTGAAATCAAAACTAAAATATGACATAATTTTAAAATGCATGAGGATTGAAATCCACTCTATTGTATACATTTATTTTTTATACACAAAATAAACTAAACAGTGGTGACCAAGACATGACAAAATTTCCACATTCCACATAAACTTTAATAAATCCTTCAACGTCCACTCATTGCATTGTTTGCAGCTAATTTTTATGACTTTATAAGAAACTTAAGCCTTCTCCATCGTCACTTCCCATAGTGTGACTCTGGCACAAACCAAAATATTTGTTTACTCACGCAGAATTACCTTAACATCCGCTATCAACGTGTCAACTCAAAGAAAAGTTATTTCTTCGAGGAAACCTGAAACTCCGACTTGGGTAGTGTACCCAACTTTCAATAAAAGTCTCAATTGACTTAACTTGACATTCCAAAATGACCCGAGGCACAAAGAGAGGAAGTTCATGTCACACTTTGAACATGGCAAAAAACATGATGATTATTTCGTCTTTTTTCAACAGATATTTATTACATTACTTTTACTTTTTCCTTATAATATTACCTACGTATTTCTTGCTTTGCCTCGAGTCATCCATCCATTACACTCAGGGTACATTCACTATCTATCTATCTTGAGATATTTTAAAACATGAAAATCCAAAAATAATTACGGATGTCGATGATCTATTGCTTTTCTTCAAAACTGAAGTATCATCTCATCATCATTGCATACCAACCAGCCGTTACTTTTAGTAAAACCTAGTAAGAAATTTTCAATTTAACAAAGTGCGTAAGGTAGGTAGGTTTATGCATTAACCTATTAACAATCCAGAGGCAAAGTCAATCAAACATCTTTACCTTTTTCTTTATACCTTCAAGGTATAATGTTTTCGCTATCAAAAGGTATTATAAACGATACTACGATGATGATGATCATTATTATTATTATTACACAGTGAAGTAAACTGTTATTGAAGCCTTGAAGGAGTCCATAAAAGATCTGGCTAAAATGAACATGATGGGAAAATAAGCTCTTTAATAAAACTTATAACAGTATACGGCAAAGGCACTCACAGATTTTATTTTAAGAGTGAATCTTATTTTCATACAATGTGTTTTAGAATGAATGATATAATATAACATTTTTTACAATGTAGTAACACTCCTCGCATCCCAGTAGCATTAGATAGAAAGGCTTGTCAAGCCATTGCAAGTTTTTGGTAGTAGTTCTGATAGTAAAAGTAAGCCTTAAAGCCATTGAATCAGCCCCCGTACACATAAAATACATTGAATTCAATGGATCTGATGAAGAAACTCATGAACAAGCGATATATACCAAAGGAATAACATCATGAAGCATAGTCAACAGTTTCTAAATGTTTTTGTTCCCAACTCATGAGTCGCTTTGGTCCCAGTTGCTCCTGAAACTTGGAACCGGTCGTACTGTACTGTGCATCCTGTGCTAAAAAGTTTTCAAAGTTAGTATATATATGCGTTAGCTTATTTCTTATTCAAATCCTTTCTGAATCTTTCAAGAAATTTTCGGTACGAAAAAAATTAAAGTTCTGCATTTTTATTTATCCTAAAAGTTGTTAAAAGTGTGAGAAATTCCTTTTCTTTAAGATTTTTAAAAAGTCATAAAAGGTTTTCTTTCCTTCTAGATTGTAATAAAGTTTTGAAAGCTGAGTTACTTCAAGTATAGGAGTTTCTCGTGCCGACACTCGAAACAAAATCTGTTGAAAAGCCTTCTTATTTGTGAAGAGTGATTTGAATTTACAACATTTGTAAAACAACATGAAATCTTGTTGAAAGCGTTTTTCTCGTAATTTTAAAAATTTTAAGGTTTCTGAAGAAAGATTTTTGTCAGGTATAAATAAAAGGGTTACTTGTGCTTCTATATTTTTAGTTTACTTGGATTTTTTCAGAATTGGAATCACTCCTTGGATAACACTACGTCTTGTTTTCAATCTTACGTTTTAAGACACTTTTAAGATCATTCTAAAGTGATCTGAAGGAAGCGGATTGGAGTTAAATAAATGTGGAAGTAAAACCTTGCCAAAATATTTGTGTATCAAAATTTTGCATCTGTTGACTTGACTTCCTATTTAACTACGTGATCTCAACTATTCTTGGATTAAGATTAAATTTAACTTCAAAAACACCCAATACTTACTTATTTGAGACATAACATTTGGAATCGATTAGCAAATTAATTTAGTTTCAGAAAAATTATTCTGTATTAAAGTTAACACCGACAAGTTTCTATCTTGACCTTAAATTCTAATTTACATATTTTACATCAAACGAAATTTTTTAAGGAATTTGTTCAAATTCATCTTATCAGCTTGTATACGACACAACTACCACTTCTGTGTATAAACTGTCTTAGTGCCTGTCTCAGTCTGTCAGAAAAGATTTGTGTAAATCGTGATAAGAGTCACATTTCATGAAAAAGTTTCCATAATAAACAAAGTGCCATTTATAGCAAGCAAGTAAAAAAAAGCTTTTTTTCAATTTTAAACCTAAAAACGTCTAAAGTTTTACTTGAATTACACTAGTAACATAAAACACTTCTTGTTTTACGACGCCATATGGGAAAACGACTTATTTTCTGAAGATAACTCATCTTTCTCTCCACGTCTGAGTATTTCATTATAATATAACTTGATTGTTAAAGTAAAAGTCATTTTGTCTGGAAAAAAATCATCCTGGAGTTGTATTATTATTATTATTAACTCTAGAATACAAAAGTAAAACTTGACAACAACAAATAATATTACAATAGCAAACCCTTTTCTGGATTTGAAAAGAAGTTACAAATAAGTTGTGAAGTTTAGGTGTTTAACCTTATAAATACTTAATCGTTTTTAGACAAATCCCAGTGTTTTAAATCCGTCAGATTAAATCAAATTAAATTAAACTCCCAGCCAAATTAACTCTCAAAATTTTTAAAAATGCATAAATTATATTGGATTTTGTCTCTCTGCGGATTCCTCTTGGTTTCCTTCTCCGCACGTGCAGGTAAGAGAGTAATCTTTTAATATTTTTTAAAAATACATTCATCCCCAGGCAGTTTGATATCATCGCTTAGTTCCATTTCTCAACTCAGCAATTGCTTTGCTGAGTTGATTCTTGAAAGAAAGAAATCTCAAGATGCATTTGTGCCGGCCGGTTTCATTTTTTGACTTGGTCTTCTCTTCTTAACTAACAAGAACTTCGTATACATTATAATATTAACATATAGTATAAATTATAGATATTTTAGTTATATATCGCTTATATCCTGCATGATTTTACAACATTAAGACTGTCAATAGCCATCATTCATTTCACTTATCACAGTAAAAAATAAGTTCAGCCTAGAATTTAATGTTATAGAGTAAAAAATATAAAATCGGGAGCAGTCTGGGTCTCCCTGCCTTGTTAACATTTATGAGCCACGTGAAGTTGCTTCTTGACTTAGAATCTAAATCAAATTCAAGGTGGCTCTTTTACTAGTGTATGGGTTATCTTCAATCGTTATTTCATAATGTATAGGTTTTAAACCTGCCTATTTATGTGGATCAGATGAAGACCCAGGCTTCAGGGAATAATCTTTAAGTCTTCTGGGTGGCCAGAACCAAATCAGGGTACAATAAAAAAGAATAACGTAGGTAACAATGAGTTACATAATAATAATCATAACAATAGTACTCTGAATGCATTGCCACTTTAGTAAAGGAAATAAGGGTATCCAGATGTGATCCTACATCCTAAACTGAAAAGCTAACTAGGTTTTTTATGAATGAAATTCAGGCCTACCTACTACTTCTACCAAAGATGAACTCAATAATAGGGTTGTGTCTCCTATAATAATTTTTAGTGTCAGTGTCAATGCGGGTTTTCAAAGAATAATATAATATCAGTCCAAAACCACTTCAGGGCCTGGTAATAATATTATTATTACTTTACTACTACACTACTATTACCTCAGGAGAAAATGGGACTGACAACACAGGATTTTTTGGGTGGTTTCAAGTTTTTAACACTTTCAACCTATTCACTTTCCTCAAATTTTGGTTTAACCCCTAAATACATCCCAGTACCTCAAAAGAATCAGAAAGTGAGATTAACGAATGGGAGATTTTAGTTTGTGGAGTAAAAATGACAGAAATAAAAATTAACTGCGGGTTTACGTGCTTGTGGCTCGGAATAACCGTTCTAAATTCCAACCCAGATGATTTTTCACGGTCGTATTAAATTCAATTGAAGTAAAATGTACTAAAAGCTTATTTTCACCCAGACTAGTCTGTAGTAGTAAC
>JAQGAA010001899.1:0-14097 GCA_034696425.1 Isotoma viridis | reverse complement strand
CTATGTACAGTTTACAACAGATAACTTTAAAAAAAGCACCACCACCTATATGATTTACTAATCACTTATAAAAAAAAGTTGCTTTTAAAAGACAGTAGTGTAGGAGCAATTTTAAAGAATAAAATCGCACAGCTAATAGAACCATGGTTCAATGATGAGTAAATTGCATTGCTGGTTGAAAATGTAAGTACGTGATCCCAAGATAAAAGTTTCAATAAAAGTTATATACCTAAAGGAATCCCAAGAGTAACAAAAGCAAAGCAGTTAAAGATCATCGTATTACATACAAACTAACCTAACCCCATGTAGTTAAGCTGTAGCAAGTTTTTTTTTGTTATCTCTGCCAGAGAATCGCATTATGATATGTATTCTGTCTGTTTAAATTCAAGTTGAAGAGAAATGAAAACTTAAAATTCAAAGTATGAAGCAAGTAATAAGGTAACGCAAGCATTTCACTGTCTTGGCCGTAACCCTTATAGTTATTTAGTTACTTTTTAAAAGCTAAATGAATCTCTACCGACTTTTGTACCATTATTTTTTTCTGTTTTATTATATTATGAAGGTATGTACCCAGAAACACCCTAAGCACCACTAGAACCATCACCAGGACTAAGATTTTACACTAGCATCATTTTTCACGTCTTTTTGACAGACAAGCCTCGCACTTCAGCAACCATCAACATCAACTAAATATCAACTAGAAGTAGAAACCAATGCCTTATGTTGTTCCTTTCCTTGCTGCATGTGTCAATTTAGTCGTATCTTGAAAACTTGGGACTTTTTCTGATTCTTTCTGGAGAATTGAAGAATCTGGAGTTGGAGTAGTAGTAGTAGTAAGTGAGTAAGAATAAGTAAAGTAAGTAAGCAAGAAAGTTTTTAGTTCTCGGATGTCGTAACTCATCTTGGTTGGCAGGGATGGTGTATCTATAATGCCATGTAGTAGTAATGGTGGTGGTTTAAGAAAAGTTGTCACATTCAACTTCATGCCACATTAACAAGGGACACTTCAACCTTCGACATCCACATGTATCTTCTATCCTATCTTAACAACATACTCTTATAATAAAAAAAACTCTTTCACCTAAAACTTATAAATGTCTACAACTATATCTTGTCCAATTCACTCAAACTTTTTACACAACTAAGTTTGTGACAATTTTATGCGTCCATCATCTATGGATCATACCCTTGTGACATCAAATGAAGGTCTGGTGAAGTGTGAGAGCATAAATATGACAACGGTATAATTGTGTACCCAATATTATAATACGTTCTATAAGATAATATTCAACACGACATAATGAGATAACTTGATGGAATGGGATAGAATAGATGGATGGGTGGAATAGAATACAAAACTCACTGACCTTTTTTTCCTCTTTGAGAACGACCAGAATGTAAGATGTGACAACCTGCTCAAATATGCTGGTGACAATGCCAAATGCCAATATGTATTCAATGGATGAGGACTACTTATGAAGGTGGTAGGTGAATACTACTGATGTTGATGGTTTCAAGAGTTTTCATAGTAAAAGCAATAATAGCAATAGCAAAGCAAAACAGTGTTCATGATGCATGCAGGTATTCAACCAAAATGTTATGTCATCTCATAAAATCATCACACGCCTTGACAATTTTTTTAGCAAAAATTTATCTTTTCGAGCATTCATCTTTTGACGACAAGCAGACAAGAAGGAATTGACACTTTGATGATATTATGACTGTGTGGTTGTATGTGACGAGGTCGGGTTATAGTTGAAACTTGTAGAAGTTAGACTTGTAAGTAAAATATGAGTGTTAAGGAAAAAGGAAACGATAAAAAAGCTAGTTTTTGGTTCGTGTTCGTATTATTCATATAACTTTTTTGTTACAAAAAACTTGAGCAATTTTTTCACCTTTTTCTGTCGATAGTTTATATTATGAATGACAGGAATGTAGCTTTGATGTACACTCGAACTCACCTCTCATTCATTTATAATTGCAACAGACATTCTATTACATCTATAGATTTCAATGAACACACAACAACAATAATACTGACTTTTATATCTGCTGTTATCTGTACCCATTTCAAGAATTTATTAGCCAGCCTCGTGAACTAAACCCTTTTTCTGTTCTACCTTGTTGAATAAAATCGCTAAATATACAAATTACAGAAGGTTTCATTTATATATTATTACTTTGACAGTAGTAGTAGTAAGTGTATTATTCAGGGCGAGAGCTTATATACTTTTCCAATGTTCTCCCTAATACCAGAGCTAGGGCTTGAGCCAATGCTATGCTGATATGTTGATAAAGATGGTAATGATTATGGTAATTAAAAAGCTCATTAAGCACGCATGGCTGCATATATTGTGGTACTTATTAAAGGATGTAGGGTGGCTTAACTTTTACTAATAGCTTAAAGTGAGCTACATGGGTAGGGTCCTCGGTCTTTTGTAAATCCATGTGACACCAGCAGTCTAAAGTCTAAACACCACAGTGCACTCGTTGCATTTGTATATAAATCTGTCCATGTCATAAATATATTCTATTAGAGGCTCCAAAAATGTATAAAATGTAAAAACCTGTATACTCTTGTTGACACTGTCAATCACAAAAACTTTAACCTTTTAGAAAAGCAATCATTAAGAAAAAGGATTACGCCATGTCTCAATTAATTTGTCAAATTTATGCACTTATAACTAATTTCCAATAATCAGCTCTCTAAATCAAATATAATAACTACTTTATCTTAGGGTAAATTATCTTGGAGCTTGGAGGAGAACCTTTGTTCTTAATTAAGCATGACAAATAATGAATGCAACATTACTTCAAGTTCGCCATCACTACTATCCATCATCAACGTGTAAAGTAGCCAAGTAGCCTTTGTGATTCTCACTCATCATCAGAATATTAGATACAATATCATTATCATCACCTCTAAATGACCCAATAGGCATATACGTATTGTTAAACACATATTAACAAAACATATATACACACCTTATCCCAAGCCATTATATTGGATTGTAACAATCAATCAAATAAATTACGATTGACAAGTATACAACAATATGTTGACGCTTGATAGACAGTGGCATTGAGTTTAATGGCATAATCCTTGCATAAATCTCTAATAGGCTATTAAATAAAATACTAAGGGGAATTTTTTTGTCATACACTTCCCCTCAAAATAATATTAACAACTCAAGAAAAAAAACTAACCTTAATCATTCAATCGTATCAAATGCACTGAATACAAGCATAAACATTTTTACATCTTGCTACCTAAATGTTATTCAAAATTTGTAAAACTCTGGTTTACATTATATTATTTGTATGAAGAGTTCAAGGTTCATTTTGTTACTTTGATAACAACTTTTTATTTTAAAAAACATTACAAATATTATTCTAACAAAACATATAACCAGGTGGGAATGAGGGAAACCCAAATATCATAAAACTACTACTACGCTTTATTATTAAACCGCAAAAATCAGAAAAATAGTATAAAGACTCCTAAACTCAAAAAACAAACCTAATACCTCTCTGATCTCTCAAGAGTCTGACAACCAATCTATAAACACGTCTTTTAGCAGAAAATAAAGAAAAAACTTTGAGAAACAAAGAAAGAGATAAAAAACAAATAAATCGCTTTAGCTCCTATATGTATGTTCCTAAGAGAGATAGAGAACAGAAGACTAAGCAAGGTTACGCCTATAAAACTTACGATACTTGATCCTACTGCACATTACATGACCTCGAGAAGTGTGCACACTTTTGTAATGATGTTTTAATGTGGTCTTCACCTTCACTCATTTTATCTAACATTTAACTCATAATAAAATAAAATATTTATGTAAATATCCCCACCAATATGCATAAGCAGATGTCCTAAAAAGCAGGGTTTTGTTGAGCTATTATAAAAAAAAAAATCTTTCTTAACTCTCGAGACTGAATGTAGATTCGTGCATAACTTGAAAAATACCTAATGATATAACGTAAAATAAAACTAATTGTGATGAGCACATGCATTTCATTACACTGTGAGAAAAAGAGAAGCTGATGTTAAAAAATTCAAAAAGGATTCAAGCAAGACGATGAAGGTTTGAAAAGCTTCCTTAAGTATTTTTATGGATAAATGGATAGGTGTATAATGTAAGAGAGGTCTAAGTAACTTTATTTTTACTATTAAGAAGTTAGTATCATACTTTGGGTTCTCGTGTAGATAGTTAGTGTAAAGTTATAAAATAGAGGAAGTATTTTCCTTATACGGTTTGGCATGAGAGATGAGATTAAAGTTGAGAAAAGAAGGAGGATGAGCGTCAAGTTGAGAGAATGAAAGAGTTGAGACCAAGTAAACCAGCCGACACTCATCTCATTTAATTTCATACATAGATTTCCTCTCAGGGGCGGATCTCCTTGGAGTCCAATATGATCATTTAGATCTTATTTTCGAGTTTCGAAAAGTTTCAAATTTTTTAAAAGAAAGCCTTATGCCTTTTACTTAGACATTTTCTTTGAAGCTTAAAACACTAGGAGTTGGTCGTTCTACATTTTGAATGTTGATTTTGGTTTTTTAAATAAAAATCGGTTCCATTGGAACAAAAATATCTTGAGCAGCTCAAAGTTTAGAAATATTATAAAAGTAATGCATTTTATTCCAAAGATTCGCCACTACTGAAATTACTAGACAATAAAGAAGTCCAAGTTTAAAGGCAGACACACGCGATTCCCATGCACAAGCAAGTGTGGCTCTTGGATTCCTTAACCCTTTTAGAAGAATAAATTCTCCTGCTGCTTATGCTCTTCTTCTACAGCATCTTTCTTTTCTCTCAGAGAGCTCAGGATAAGGGTTTACGGTTTATCCATGTCTTCATAATAATAACATATCTTTTACTACTACCCTACCAAAAAGTCTTGACTTTGACTCTATCATCTATCGAAGGTAGTAGTAGTTCCGTTTGCCAGTTTTCGTATAAAATTCTTATGAAATAGATACAGATACAGAGAGAACAGATACAAAGAAAGATATCTATACAAGAGTCAGCATTCAGGTTTGAAAATTCTAGTTCTGGCTGAACTGAGTGGAATGTGGACTGAGTGACTACAATGAAAGACACGAGAGACAAACTTATGAGAAATATTTGAAGTTTTTGTATTATACTTGGGTATAAAAAAGTACACAGTACAATACAGAAGTAAGCATCTGCCCTAAGTGGATGGATGATTTGATGCCAATGATCAAAAGACTTTTTTTGGCTAGTTTGTTTCATTTTAAAATGTCCAGCAAAGACATTTTAAAGATTTTAAGTTAACATGGGATAATATTGCGGAGCAATATTGATAAAAAAAAGTAAATATTAGGCTGAGAATTCAATATTACGTATTTGAATCAATAATTAGTCTGAAGATATTTTTATATGTTCAATTTTAATGGATCTGCAATCTGTGCTAGCTGATATATATGGACTAAAATTAAAATAGAAAATCGTGAGAGTTAAACAAATAGCAAACATTTATGCATCGAAACGTCTCAAAAATAACTGAAAATATCTATTTGACTTTGGACCTTTTCAACAGGCAATTCTTCCATACCATCAGTAATAAATGAAAAAGCTCAAGGAGAACATATTATATTCCCTACTGCACTACTAGATTATATCGTTCACCAACCATAACGAACCATAGCACATGTAGAATACACTACACCTACTATCACCAAATATATGCAGATCTCTCAAAGTCTCAAAGGAATCCAATATTCCTTTCCTTGAGTTCGCTTCAAATCAAAGAAACTTACAAAGAAAAAATAGAAGACGAATAACCACGCTTGCTTATAAGAGCCTGACTTGTTCAACTAAAAAAAATCTAAAAGAAAAAAAAATCTTATTCCCAACCTACCTATTTCTTCATACTTTCATAGTGGTAGTAAGTAGTAGCTGCTGCAAATCTTGACATTTGCAAAAGCCAGATTTTTCTATAAACCAAAACCAACCATCACATCTTCTTCACAGGAGAAGAACCAGGCCAACTAGAACCAGCTAAGCTAAAGCCAAGCTTTAAGCAATAGAAATCCACAAGCATTCTAAAAATCCAAGCAAGCTTTGATGTCTCTCCAGTGAGATTTTTCATTTTTAGTCTAAACCTTTCCTTTTTCTCTCGTCTTCTTCCTACTTTTTTTCTTCTCTATTAAATCTTTATTGAAGCTCGTAAAATTCGCTCAAATTGATAGGCAAAGGCCAAACTACGTTAGTACTACGAATATTACGACTACACGACGAGGAGCAAAGTCTAACCTAAATCGTATAAGGCATGGGGCTTCAGAGGAGGATAGGCAGGGCAAGAAGGCAAGTCCGCCTGTTAGTTTTTATTATTGCCAAAAGTCACAACGAAAACCCATAGCCCATAAGGATGTGTAGGGAGATATAAAAAAGGCTTATTTGCTTTCGAGAAATACACACACACACGCAAGATACACACACAAGAAGAAAAATAGATAGATAAGGTAGGATACTAGGGCAAAAGTTACATTTTTTATCTTGAATCTTCTTCCCTTTGATTCCTTAGGTAGAATGAGGAAAGAAGTAGAAGAGAAGATTTTATAGCTGATAATCATCTTGTGCTAACTGATGTCCGATTTTGCCAAGAAGTGTAAGAAGATTCGGTTAGGATTTTAGGTTATCTTAAGGAAAAGTGTAAAGGTGTTGGCTGACTTGACTTCTTCTGGTGTGTGAGTATGTATAGGCTTCAAGCTTTTTCCTGATTTCTCTCTGAAGTATTTTTTTACAGGTTTTAAAGACTTTGAAATTGGCAAGTGAAATGGAATGAATCATGAAGTGCTGAACAGGCGGATTATTTCTTTGGATATGTTATGTTATATATTGACATCCCGTTTTATTAAGATGTTTATTGTCAACTAAACTTGGATGTATGAATGTGTATTCAACATTGACATTTAAAATATGAATTAGATACCGAATAAATTCTTCGGTGTTTAAAGGCATTGGGACTTCTTACACATGTTGTTAGATATAATATGAATGATGATATTATCTTTTATGTTTATAATCCATTATTGTAAACAATAAACAAAAAGAAACCGAATAATATTAAGCACTCCTCTGTGAATAGTATGTTAGTAAAGAAAGAAAGAAGACATGCAATTGCATAAAGGATTCATGAGACAATGACCTATTCCATGTGACATTGACTTCTCTCTACATTATTCACATAAACGAAGTATGAGATTGTATAAAATGTTTTAACTAATTGTTTGAGCATGTAAAAGATAAAAATTGTTAAAGTTTTTCATGAGTTTATGTGTTTTTTTGTGTTTTTCATTATGTAGTCATTTTCACAAGAATAGAGTTTAACGGGATTTTAAGCACTAAATTGTATTTTATGCGTTTTTAAAGTTCACAAATGGGAAGTGCAGTTGAGTGCATTTTTAAGAGCAAAGTATTTAAGTGATTTCTGGTGAAGTAGGTAACTCATTTGATTTTTCTTATTTGCTTAAAACATTGCCATTAGGATTTATTAAAAGAACTAAATTCATTATAGACATCCGTTCTTTAACATGAATTTAAGTTTTATATAACAGCAAATAATATACAATTAAACGTAATAATAATATAACATTTTGCCTTCATTTTTAATTGGTACATAATTTTTGACCTATTTTTATTAATAAATTAGGAATTCACTGCATTTGGGTCAGTTGTATTTTTTCAACAATATTGATGATAATTAATAATAGTTATTATAATATTGAAGCTCAATAAGCTTAGCATTAAAAATAACAGCTTTTAATTAAGAACCAAAATAGAAGAGACTTTTATACACCAAAATCATGTTCCTTTTATCCCATCCCACCCTCAACAAACCTCTAGGTACTAATATTTCTTTCAAGAAAGAAACGAAGCATAATAAAAATATCATACCAAAAGTCGCCCAACCACAATGGCTCATATCTCATTGACTTGACAAATATTGTCTTGTCACAGTGGGTAACAACCAACGAACTCAAGTAAGACCAAAACCCAAGATGAGAGTTTCGACTTAACTCTCCCAACCACCACACATATTTTTCTATTACCTGCCTAATCTTCAGAGAGTACTAAAATGAGGATTCTTCTTTCCTTCCATCTCTAAACCTTTAAGAAATGATATAAAATATACGAATTCCTTTTCTAAGTGACCGTCATCATCATTAGTTATAAATGTCTGCTTAAAGGGGCATCATTAAAGTTCTTGCAGACGACGGTATTAAAATATTATCTCATGCATTCACTAAAATTTTTAAGCAGAGATATTTCCGTGTATATCTACTGTATGAAAAATATTATGATGAAAATCTTGCATTTTTTGGCTTTGGCAAGGAAGCATTGTTGCACTAGCTTTCATGTAAAATCCACTCTAACATTTACAACTTCTCTCTTGAGCATTAACGCACATTTGTTATTTCTACTCCCTTTTGGGGAAAACAATAATATCATCATCATCATAAAAATCATAATGTTTGTGTACAACTGTTGAGATGCTGTATAGAATGATAAATACTTGTGTAAAAAAGTGCACAGAGGTTTTTTAACTATGTTTTTGTACATTGAGTAAACATTGGAGTGTAACTTGTAAATATTACAATTCAAATATTTTCATTATCTTGTTACAATATTCAAAAGCTTCGCTCAACATGTCTTTACATTCCCCTTGTAAAAATACATCGTTATTTTGTGGTATTTAACAACATATATTTATTTTAATGTTTTAAAAGGATTTTAAGCATTAGAGCTCGTTAGTTAAAGGTAATGGAATGGAACATAAATGAAGAAAAGGTTGAATATTTTACTTTAACTAGAATAACTTAATAAACTCAGTGAAACAGTTGTAACAGTTAACGTTATACATACTTCAGTTATCTTATGTGATACTCTAACCGCAAAAATTACAGGTAATCTCCAAAAGCAAATTTATTGTCAAATTTCAAATTTTCAAGTTACACAATAGCATTAAATTAAAGCACGTGTTTTGGAGAAGGTATAACTGTAAAAATGCCTGTGAATTTATAAAATATTTCCCAATTTCAATAAAAATCAAACCAATTCAAATGTCAGAGCATAACGTACATAATAAATTATTAAGAAAATACAATCTATTATAATAAATAAAATTATGATGCCTAACTCTCAACCTTGATGTCATAAATCAACCAAACATCAGCATTACGAGATATACACAGTCATATATTTACAATATTCACAATTCACATTGTACAAACTTCTAATATACTAATAACTAATAAGTCTTCAGAGAGGTCCATGAAAAAGTTGCACTGACCTATTTTTGATTACCTATCGCTACTGCCATTTACTGCTGCACTACTGCAAATTCTGTTATAATATTCCCTTGCATCGATCTGGCATAATGTACAGCAGCAACATTATTACCTACGTTTGTTCTGAATATTATCCTTAACAAAAGTCAAAGCTATGCAGGATTGCCTTGTACCTTGATGATGGTGATGTAGATGTTATATAATGATGGGATAAATGAATGACGATGTAAAATCTTGAATGTGACCTTCAAAAATGCACTTGTATTGCATATCATAAATTTATTGCACAATGCACAATTATACTTTGCGGATTACTAAACATCTTAACTACAATATCGTTTTTTTTTCTTCTTCTGAATAATATACATATATCTCTTTGTCCTAGTATGCACTTCAATTAAAGTTCTTTATCCAATTAGCTTTGCCATGTTTACACTAGCAATCACAAGACAATATAAAACCTATTAATAATATTAGAACGCACAATGCCAACAGAAAAGTTTGGATATTTTATTTGCCATTCTAACAATATACTTATATGGTTACTTTTACCATTTACCTACATAACATCATTGTAAAGATGGGTTTGTAGTAGAAAAAACGGTGGGAGTAGAAATAAAATTGAGGATGATAATAATACAAGTGAATGCATCAAACAATCTCAAAATGTATAAGAAAAATGGTAGCCCTAAGGGTAGCACATAATGTCATGCAAACTTCTCACTGAAGTCACTTCTTTTATATTATACTAGATGTTGAATAAAAATCTTAACTTTTTGTCCGTTTTTGAAGAGTTTCACTTGAAAATCTGCAAGCTGTTTAATGTTCCCTTCTTCAAAGGAATTTTTTAACAATGCATGGTATCATCCTATCGCACATTTCTAAATAAAGCAAGACGACCAGATTGAATAGAGATGAGACGGAAGACGAAGAGACTAAAGACAAACCAAGACTTTATATTATGTAGTAGTAACAGTAGTTTACTTACTACAACTACCACTGAGGTATACATAAAGCTTATGCAAAATATTCTCTACTTTCCAAGAAAACTCTTAGAAAGTCTTTGAAGTTTGAATCTGTCGAAAATCTCTGGAAGATACAACACGCAAAACGGAGGACAAGCAATATTAGTAAATGCCTTCATTTTACTTCTCTCTCAAAGTTTTCCTTTACTCTTTGTACTTTCTGTTTTCTCTACTTAACTATTGTCAAAGAATAAAAAACCTATGCGTTATACACTATACTCAAGATCAGAAATCAAAGATGTATTATATAATGTATACTAATCCTAAGTTCAAAATACGACTTCAATTGAACTTACAAGTTTTTAAAGCTAAAAAAGCGTTTTTTTAAAAAATTTTAATTTTTCCTTGTATTTCATGTAAATTCAAAGTAATCCAATATAAATAAATAATATAATTTTTGTTGTATGGAATGTTTTAGTTGAGTTTATTTCTGACAATTAAATCCCTTCAAGCAGTGCCACCCAACAGTATAAACGGTAAAGCATTTAAATTTAAGAATACCTATACAATTAAAACGAAAGTTGAGAATGTAACACTTCATGTGATGAGTTTGTTAAACTGTAATGAAAGGTGTGAATTAAAGACACACATGAATACACGCTACATAAGTTAAATCTAACATTCTAATCGCACACATTCACACACATACAGATTGATTAATTAATTACGTTTACCCTTGTTTGTAAAAAATACGATTAGTACTAATACATTTATGTAGGTGTATATAAATCGTGTGTGTATGGTCGTATAATATACATTTTTTTAAAGAACATTGGGAACTCCTCCAATTTACAGTTTCGTTAATCTCAAACCAAATGCTTGCAACATTGCTATTCCTTAAAACTCCTACAAGCAATATAAATTATATATAAATGATACAGATTTTTAGTTTAGTTAGAGTAGACCAACTGAAGTTACTTAAGTAAGTTACTTAGTGCATATTGGTTGTGTTGACATTAATAAATACTCACAAGCTTAAATTAGCATTAACAAAAACTCATTTCCATTCAAATATACAAATCCACTGTTGAGTAGTTTTTTGGCTTGTACCCACAGTATACACAGTGCAATGTGCGTTATTATTATTATGCACCCGAAAATGAAATAAACGCATTTATACACATTGAATGCGTATAATATAACTCATTTTTCTGCTTAGACTTACATATAAATACATTACTAAAGCACAAGACGTGATTGCTAGTTTGATAAAGTGAAGGGTTGGAATGGAAGTTAGTCTCGTATGTAATTTAGGAATGGACCCAGATGGAAATAAATGAAAGGGTTGACGACAGACAGCCCAAACCACCAAAGGGAAGGAAGGCAAGATCAAGTAAAATGTATATCTTCTATAGAGAGAGTATAAAGTTTATTTACTACAATAATGCTACAAAAGCCGTTGTTATATACAAGGCTTAACTTTTTGGATTTGTACATTATGCTGTTGTGATGTATTCAAGAGGGCCCAAACAATATTTCAGGTTTACGACACGAGTGACTACTACTATTTTGTTGTATTCCACTTTATTTGTATTCAGTAGAATAATAGGAGAGACAAGGGACATTTTATTTCCATATGGACGAGGGAATGAGTATTTTCGACATTAATTTGCCCAAAATCCAATCTCCTTCAGAGTACACAGAGTCTTGTCTTTTGTTGATAATAAAAATAATAATACCTCTGTCATCCGGAGTCCATCGTCCTTTTCAATTCAACTCTCTATTCATATTCACTTATTACATTTATACTCATTCATTGCTGTCTAAATCAGAGGCGAAACTGAAAGAAATAATGATAACATGATATGACATTATGAATGAGTCACTCTCACTTTGTAACTCAAAATTGCTTAGAGATTTCAGACCACCGTTGACCATAACAACACCCATGAATTACACAGCCTGTGGCCTGTAGATTCAAACTGAGATATCGATACTGTATGCGACCACCAACAAGTACAAACTTTAGACCTATTATTGTGATAATAATGACAAAATGTTGAAAGAAGATGGATTACTGATTATGGTAGGATTTTATGCATTCAAGAGGTTTAAATCCATACTGGGAAGCAAATTTGGTGATGGTTGAGGTTTATACTTGTAGTATATACATTTTACACCTTTACACTTACATGGTGGCCTAACAATTTATTAAAAGCAGGTAACAAGTAAGGAAATGAAAACAAATCATTAAAAAAATTCCATAAAAGCATTTTAAAGTAAATTTTTTTACTCGTTGTAAATTAAATACCATGTTAAACCTTTACGGCCCTGATTCACTGCTTTTTTAGAATTCGTGTTAGTTAAAAAGTAAAAATTAGTAGAGTGCATTTAAGCATGAATAGCTCGATTGAAAGGAACGGGAATGGGCAATAATAAAGAAACGGCTATCATCTATCTATATAACTAACACCACCACTACCACATTGGTGAAACATTATAAATGTTACAATTATAAATGTAACGCAGTATAAAATATAGACCCGTTCCATCCATATAGCATTCAGTAGTAAGGAATGACTCCATTAATCTCAAAGCCCATTAAGATTATGATTGCAATTATAATGTTAAAGGAAGACATTATTACCTTTTGGAAGGCAGCGGCAGTGAGAAGTAAAATAATGCTATCATAAAAAAAGCTACAGAAACAGTGCTAAACTATATGGAATAATATAAAATGAGGCTATTAGATTTTTCCAAGTATTTTCTCCGCATATGTTTAGATTTAGTATAAAATATGAAACGATAACAAGTACAAAATGCGAATAAAGAAATATATGGATTTTCACATGGAGTCATTATTTCTAGACTAGAGAGTAAAAAGAGTTTTGTGATTTAGAGTAAAAGAAGGGTTGCTCATTGCATGACATAGCGGATGATGGCATTTCAGTTTGATTTACAACAAATCGGATAAAAATTGATCCGAAACTTTATTGTACAAGAATGACATGTCAAATCAGGGGATCAATCTGAAGTGAAATCGTGACTATGTGAGATTTTCTAGGCTTGGTTGCTTTTCTTTCTCACAAGTCAACAGCAAGTAAGTCAGAACCATGAAGAACCAAAACTTCTTTAGTGTACCACCACTAACCATCACCACCATGAAGACGATATATACCTTCGAATGCCATCATCATCATCATCATAACGTTGACTTGTGAAGTCGTCGATTTATAAACTGTGTGGGCTTTTCAGTATCAATCGTTGCAAATGTTATGTATATATTTTTATGAGATATGTAGTCCAATGTTGTGATGCTTTCAGTCAGATCACTAGATTTTTATTTTCTTTACAACAAGGTTTTGGCTTCGCTTCATAAGGGGCACAGACCTCCGCACTTTCCGAGTGCGATTTATCTTATTGAACAAATAGGGAGAAACAGCATTTAAGTAAAGAAATTAATTCTTTTGTTGTGTCAAAAAAAATTTTTTTAACTTTGAAAGTTGAAAGCTAAATTGCTGTATTTATATAACTTTAATCTCAATTTTCTTTGACTAATGAGAACATAACATCAAACAGAATTAGAGTAGCGTTATTTTTGCATTATTAGCAAAAGGTAATATTAGAATGATTTATATCTTAACTTTAAATAAGTTGTTGACTCTTCATTACGGTTACATGGTCGATGGCAAGATAAAATTCAATCTTTATGCCATTGGGTACGCATTATGTTCAAAAATAAACCGATTAACGCAATATAGCGATGGGTGAAACCTCCGAGTTTGTTTGTCTGTCTGTTTTTAAATTTTTTAA